>OX596290.1:10120996-10305996 GCA_951394225.1 Harpalus rufipes | reverse complement strand
CATTTTTGTATAATCTTAGATATCTCCTATATAAGTTCGCGTGCCGCCATGAACTTATTATAAATAAATAATATATATCATAACAACTTATTTAATATACATTTCAAAATGGCGCCACCCGTAGAGGGGTGTGAAAAAAAATCATAAAGATTTTATGAGACGCCTTGCATTTTTGTATAATCTTAGATATCTCCTAAATAAGTTCGCGTGCCGGCATGAACTTATTATAAATAAATAATATATATCATAACAACTTATTTAATATACATTTCAATATGGCGCCACCCGTAGAGGCATATACGTATTAGAAACATAATTTAGAATATATTATTTGTTGAGAACAAAATTACATTCAAACATTCGCGGTTTATCATTAGAGTTCAACATTTTGTTTTAACCAATAGAATATTCAGACTTCGAACATGCGCAAATTGAAAAAAGGGACAGATTGAGATAGAAACATATATCTCTGCACTCTGATGTTGACCACGCTGAGAAGGTAGCATCAGCGGTATATTTTCTAATACGTATATGCGTAGAGGGGTGTGAAAAAAAATCATAAAAATTTTATGAGACGCCTTGCATTTTTGTATAATCTTAGATATCTCCTATATAAGTTCGCGTGCCGCCATGAACTTATTATAAATAAATAATATTTATCATAACAACTTATTTAATATACATTTCAATATGGCGCCACCCGTAGAGGGGTGTGAAAAAAAATCATAAAGATTGTACGAGTCAACTTATATTTTCGTATATTCTTAGATATCTCCTATACAGGGTGTCCCTTAACTTCGAGCAAAAACTTTAAGGGCATATAGTACTGCCCAAAATGAATAAAGAAGCTTCATCAACATAGGAATGATCTTCAACTGTTTCCGAGAAAAGCGAAAAATCTAAGAAAAACTGACAAAGATAACGATCGAATAAAATTTTGTCTATGTCAGTAAAAAGACTATAAAAAACAATAAAATTTTATATGAAACATTTTTCTCAATTTCTTATAGTTACGTAGTTATATGAAAATTAAATATTGACCAAGGTCGCCACAACATTTCACTTTTGATTTTTATAAAATAACAAAAGGCCATCTAAGATTACCTCTCAAAGGTAAACAAAAAGTCTCAATTAATCAAAATCGTAATTCTTATAGTTTTTGAGATAGCAAAGGTAAATCTCGTAAAAACTCATTTTTCACTGCGTTATATCTGGGAAACTATTAAAGATCGGACACATTTTGACTAAGCTTTTTTTACTCATTTTGATCAGTATTATATGCCCTTAAAGTTTGTGCACCAAGTTAAGGGACACCCTGTATAAGTTCGCGTGCCGCTATGAAATTATTATAAATAAATAGTTTGTATTATAACAACTTATCTAATATACATTTCAATATGGCACCACCCGTAGGAGGGTGTGAAAAAAAAATCATAAAGGTTGTATGGCCCGTCGCTCGTGTGTAATTTTACATTATTCTTATACTGGCTCGCGTGCCGCCTTGAAATTATTATAAATAAATAGAATGTATTATAACAAATTATTTAACATATATTTTAATATAATTCCCTCTGTAAAATGGGTACGAAAAAAAATCGTAAACTTTAATCAGTCCTGTAATTCGGAAAAACACCTGCAGAAGTTTCATTACACACGGAAAATATACTGAAAGGAAGGAAAATACAAATAAATTATATTAAACACTTCTATTTGCAACATTTAAATTTTGTTTTTGTTTTAAAAATTTAAAAAAAATGTAGAGGTTAGAATTAATGTTTGTGTTATTACTTGTATCATAGATGGCACTGTAGCATAAAGCTAGATTTACACATAACATTTTGCAGGTGAACACGACACATAAGAAACAGTTCTTTTCAAATATTATTTGTACCTTGAAACTTTATGGGATATATTATACATTAAATTTTAGACAATAATAATCTATTTTTGTAACGTCTTTAAATTAAGATTTCTAGGTCATCAAAGCAGAAATTGAGAAATTTTGGCATTAAAAAATCCTGGATTTTATGTTCTAAAATCGTAAAATGCATCCTATAAAGTTTATAGGAAAGATAGCAGATGAAAAAAAATAATGTTTTGCCATGTAAAAACATTATATTACAAATTTTCGTGTTCAGAAGATCCTGGTGCTAAAATATTCACTAGTTTTAGATAGTTTCTTGGCAACGATGGTACTTTCATTCGTGGGTTTGTGAAAACCAGTTTCTTTGACATTTTTCTGAAGTTCAACTGAATACGAGGACCAAACTCGTATGGACTCCTTGCCTCATTAAAAAATTAATTTTATCTTTGTGCATCGCGATAATCTTTCTTGCATTATGAAAAATTTAGGTTGTCTATCAAAATATGCAAGATCTACACAACTAGTATCATAATAATCGCGACAAATTTGGCAAAATATTTTTTTCTCGTCAAAATGTGACCAAATTGCTTTAAATAAATTTTTGCTTATGTTACTACAATAAGTAACAGTACACTTTTAATCATTTGGACAACCAACGATTACCGGTAAAGAAACTAAAAGATTACTAATATTTTTTTGAATAGTATTGACTTCTATACTTTGGTGCCTTTAAATCCAAGTGGTAATAATACAGCGGAGCGATAAGGTATTTCGTAATCTATTTTATATTAGAATCTAATTAGATTATATCTTTGTTAAATAAATGTCATAACAATGCTAATAACATTGTGGATTTATTTTGTTAAATTACCTATTTAATTCTCAAATTAATCAAATTATTAAGCTAACAATTGTGTTTATAAGAATTATAACAGTAATGTATTCAAAATACAAATACAGTGGAACCCGGATAGAGCGACCGTCAAGGAACCGGCGACATTACGTCGTATTAACCGTGACGATGCATCTACGTCGTTAAAAGCGGTTGGCCGTTATAAACGAAATCGTACTAAACAGATTCTATTGTATTTTAAATAACTATTTAGACCACGTTTGTATTATGGGAGATATATCCAGTGTTTAGCGTTGTAATAATTTAAATACCGCCTTTTTACATCAAGACGCTAATTGCGCGCGCATACCAGTTGTGCCATATTAGAAGAATAAAATAACTTTTTCGGAAATTGAAAATAGAAATTCTAGTTTATTTGCAATCTGAAAGTAGTGCAATATTATTTATAAATAGAAACAATAAATGTAGTTATTTTCAAGAAGAATCAATCAACGCTTTAAAATTAATAATAAATAATAATTGACATGCATAGTAACATTTTACTTGGTAAAGTTCGCAAATGTCATTATACTTTGTTAGATGTGGTATGATTTGATTTTGTTTTAATTTTCACTTTTTTACATTTTGAGCGAGTTTACTTGGTGTTTTGTACGTAAATGTAAGGAGTTGGTAGGGAGGCATATGTATGTACATTATTTGTGTATTATTATTTACAGAATATTTACAAATATTAAGAAAGATTGGAATTGGATGCTGTTATTGGAAAGTTTCCACTGTCAGTTATCTGCTCCGACTATTTCCTTCCAGAAAATTTCATAAAATATCTGAATAATGTAATTATTCGCAAAACCTACTTTATATTTAACAATGACTAAATGTAAAGATAAATGTTCAGTATTAGCGTCATCAACAAAAACATGTAAATGAATGAAAAAAAAATTTTTTTCGCCAAACGAAGTTGAACAACCATACCTACGATGGATGATAATGTCTCTTCAATGATTCTACAGTCAATCTCATTAACAACAGCAATCAATTTAGATATAGCAGATTATAGGTAAATTATTTTCATATTCAAAATAAATTAAATAAATTATCTATTTAATTTACAGTCAGCCTGCAGAAACATTCAGTCGAAAACAAAACGTTTTAATGGAAGAAATAGAATTTATGAACGACTTCAAGATCTTAATATCCATCATCTTCGATCGAAACATTCACTAAAAATGGGTGGAATAATAATTCACCGGCGTTGATGTTTTACAATAGTTACAAAAAAATAAATTGCTGCATAATGCAATTTGTGGTAGCAGTCAAGCTAATGTCCAATAAGAATATGCAGACGTACTTTTCTCTTTCAAATCTACGATTAAATCGAAGATTATGCCAACCGTAGACATAAACGATATAAAAATTATTAAGAAATATGGAATTAAATTAAGATTTGCTCGAAGAAAACAGTTACGAAATTTCACTGTAATTATCCTTGTCCGAATATTCGAAAAATATAGTCACATACATTAGTGGGTATATTGCGCAAATAGTTCCATTAAATGTATAACATCCTGAGATGCAACTGAAGCTATATTGCCAAACAAAAGCGAGTACATATTGTTATTTCTAAAATTGTTTTATGTTATTTTTCAATGTGCATGTTTTAATTCGTAGATAGTTTTGTTGTTCCTTCGGAAGGAGTTTTTAAAATAAGGGCTACAGAGTAAAAAATAAATAATTAAGAAGAATGTTGACAGTGACAAACAGAAGGCTATCAATAGAAAAAATGTATATATGAACACATTAATTGCACTGTGAAAGAGTTTTTAATGAAAAACGTATTTCCATCACTTGAGACACGGCACAGCCATATGGGAGAAAAGTTTCATATCAAAAGATTAATATCGACAAAAGTTCTTTATATATAAATACATATATATTTATATTATAATAAAAATATACTTTAGATTATGTTGATTTTTGTTATTATATTTCTTACTTCATTTCCTTTCCATAAATTATGAGATCCTTATTTTCTAATAAATAATATTCAAACAGAAAATTAATCATAATGTTCATTCGTCATAAATATGTAATAAGTCAAGCTCAGTCTAAATCTTTTCTATATATTTTGTTGTTGTTTATAATGAATTGATATGAAAGCAAGTTATTAATTTTTTTGTACCTCCCCGTAGCGTGACACTGCAACAAAAAATAAGGAATAATTTATTATAATTGTTACTCTTTTTATTTATAATAATTCGTAAGCGAAACAGATTCATATTTCATATAGGAGATATATGAAAAATATCTCTAGGTAAATGGGATATACTACACAAATTTAAATTTGTTGAAATTGCCGCGTTTTGCAAGCCAAACTTCCACTCGGTAAATTTAGCTCCTGGAGAATTTGTTTTGTTAGATCTTATAATTAATTATTCTTTTTTCTCTAATTATTATTTATTCATCTATACATGCTAACTTCATGTAATGTTACGAAGAGAAATGGTTATTATAATTTTATTTGTACTTTCCTTTCCTAGGACGGATCTTTATGATTTTCTTCACACCCCTCTACGGGTGGTGCCATATTGAAATGTATATTAAATAAGTTATTATAATATATATTATTTATTTATTATAATTTCATGGCGGCACGCGAACTTATTTAGGAGATATCTAAGAATATACGAAAAATATAAGTCGACTCGCAAAATCTTTATGATTTTTTTTCACACCCCTCTACGTGTGGCGCCATATTGAAATGTATATTAAATAAGTTGTTATAATATATATTATTTATTTATAACAAGTTCATGCCGGCACGCGAACTTATTTAGGAGATATCTAAGAATATACGAAAATATAAGTCGACTCGTAAATTCTTTATGATTTTTTTTCACACCCCTCTACGGGTGGCGCCATATTGAAATGTATATTAAATAAGTTGTTATAATATATATTATTTATTTATAACAAGTTCATGCCGGCACGCGAACTTATTTAGGAGATATCTAAGAATATACGAAAATATAAGTCGACTCGTAAATTCTTTATGATTTTTTTTCACACCCCTCTACGGGTGGCGCCATATTGAAATGTATATTAAATAAGTTGTTATGATATATATTATTTATTTATAATAAGTTCATGCCGGCACGCGAACTTATTTAGGAGATATCTAAGATTATACAAAAATGCAAGGCGTCTCATAAAATCTTTATGATTTTTTTTCACACCCCTCTACGGGTGGCGCCATATTGAAATGTATATTAAATAAGTTGTTATAATATATATTATTTATTTATAACAAGTTCATGGCGGCACGCGAACTTATATAGGAGATATCTAAGAATATACGAAAATATAAGTCGGCTCATAAAATCTTTATGAATTTTTTTCACACCCCTCTACGGGTGGCGCCATATTGAAATGTATATTAAATAAGTTGTTATGATATATATTATTTATTTATAATAAGTTCATGGCGGCACGCGGACTTATATAGGAGATATCTACGAATATACGAAAAATATAAGTCGACTCGTAAAATCTTTATGAATTTTTTTCACACCCCTCTACGGGTGGCGCCATATTGAAATGTATATTAAATTAGATGTTATGATATATACTATTTATTTATAATAATTTTATGGCGGCACGCGGACTTATATAGGAGATATCTAAGATTATACGAAAATATAAGTCGAGTCGCACAATCTTTATGATTTTTTTCGCACCGTCCTATGGATGGTGCCACATTAAAATATATATTGTTTAATTTGTTATAATATATATTATTTATTTATAGTAATTTAAAGGCGGCACGCGAACTTATATAGGAGATACCTTAGATTAAATAAAAATGAAGGACGGGTCACACTTTCTTTATGAATTTTTTTCACACCCTCCTACAGGTGATGCTATATTAAAATGTATATTATATAATTTGTTATAATGCATACTATTTATTTATATTAATTTCAAGGCGGCACGCGGCATTATATAGGAGATAACTAAAAAAATATGCACATAGGATAGATAACGTAAACTTTATTATTTTTTTACAAATTCCCTACGGGTGGTTCTATTACAAAATATATAAGAGTATATTTGTTATAATACATACTATTTATTTATAATAATTTCGATGCGGCACTCTCAAGATATTTAGGGAATAAATACATTTGTTGATTATATACTGCCATAACCTATAAAGTTTATGTGGTTAGTATCATCAAAATTAATAAATTACCTGCGTCTGATAATTTTATATGTATTATTTTTATTTATTCTTTCGTTTAATATATACTTTATTGTCATTTATTCCTTAATTTCTATAATAATTACCACTGGTATATCTGTTAGGTCATGGTAATGCAATGTATAATGTTTGTTCACAATAGGTTCTGTTACAGAAGTGGCCGCTAGAATTGGCCGCTAGAATCACTCTGGTAAAATAAAGAGTTTATTATATTGAAAATCAGTTGTATCTCCATTTCTCCATCTCGAATCACATATTCTACGAATTTACGACACGGGTAGTGTGGTGAAAGAATAGATCTAACATTTAAATTAAATTACATTTTCTCTTCAGTGCTTGCCAGAATTACTACGTCGTCTGCGAATGCGCACATTAATATTTTTGTTATTTGTAAATTTCTGTATCCTAACTACCCTAAGTGTAATTTTCTGAATCGAATATCGCAATCCTTCATAATTTTATCCATCATTATTGTAAACAGGACTGGGCTTATCAACAGATGGTAAATTATCGGAAGAAGCCTGAACGAAATGTTTATCCTTGTTATTTTGACATATTATTTAATATATTTATCCTCGGAGTACTGCATAAAGCTACTCGTAATAAAACATTAATAAATATGTTAATTTATCTAAACTAAAATTATCTTACCTTAAACTATGAAATATAACGCTATAATATAATAATAAATAACTAATAACTACGCTAAGGAACTAAAAATCACGCAACACTTTGTCAGACCTTATGTCACACAGTTGACATTAAAGCAATCATTGACGTTGATGTTTTTTTTTCATCATCTTATCAGTGCTATTATTGGTTAGTAACTTTTTAACATCACAGGCAGAGTAATTTGGCGCCAATTCAAAAAGTATACTTTTAAATTGCTACTGCACTTAATATATACAGAAATATGAGCAGAAAATCATATTTAATAATACTGTAAAATGTCCTTATTTAAATTTCAGAAGAAAAAAGATATGTTAATTTTTTTGCTACACCTTATTGCTTTTACTCTTGACGAAGATGAAAAAAATCCAGAATATTTTACAAAACGTTACTGTGATGATCTATGATGTATA
This sequence comes from Harpalus rufipes, assembly GCA_951394225.1. Classification (NCBI taxonomy): domain Eukaryota; kingdom Metazoa; phylum Arthropoda; class Insecta; order Coleoptera; family Carabidae; genus Harpalus; species Harpalus rufipes. The sequence goes on along the minus strand of OX596290.1, from coordinate 10,297,939 downwards.
TTTTACGTTTATGTTTTAAGCAGAGAACTTTTGTTCAATAATGTATACAATATTTCTCTTGTCTAGCTCATTTTGACTACATTTTGGTTTAACTACAAAACAAATATAAAAAAGTCAAAACCATGTCAGATGTCAATCATGTACTAGCATATGCTTACTTCCACTCAGCTGATTTTGGTATGAACATCAACGTGATATGCACGTACTCTTGAAACGCAACCTTCCACTTCCCGTTGCATGCAAATACTACGCTGTCACTATGATACAATATTTTTTCAATAGAAACAAAAGTACTGTACCGTGGTCGTATCGCTAATGTAAATCAGTGAATATCAATGTGCCGTCATCGTACCGAGAACGTAGATGTAAATGGGTCCATTAAAATACATTGGAGCATGAAGTATCGTACCGTCATTGTACCGCTAATTTAAATCAAGGCTAATCGTGAAAAGCGTCTGTGTCGATCCACCTAGCGTTAAATCGATAATGAATAAAAATGAAGTTCGTGCGGTGATCAAGTTTTGTATTTGGAAGGAAAGACGGCAATGAGATCAGGAATGCTTCACCTTCGTTTTCCACGGTGAGTTTCTGGGTTTCGGAATTTAAGCGTGGCCGAAGATACATCTGTGACGAGCCACGTTCAGGTCGCCCAAAATCGGCTACCACACCGGAAATTGTGGATAAAGTCAATGATATGGTTGTGTAAGATCGCCGAATGAAAGAGCGTGAGATTAAGGAAACCATAGGGATCGCTTATTAACGTGTAGTTCATATTTTACATTATGAGCATGAGAAAAATGTGCGCCAAGTGGGTGCCGCATTTTCTTAGTGCGGAGCAAAAGCGCATTCGGGCACGAACTTCAGTCAAAAATTTGGAGTTATTTGAGAAAAATCCGATTGATTTTAAAAGTCGTTTCATAACCATGAATGAAACTTGGATACACCACTACACTCCAGAGACGAAAATTCAGTCGAAAGCGTGGATTGGACATGGTGAGTCAGCCCCGAAGAAAGCGAAATCAGTTCAATCGGCAGGAAAGGTGATTGCGTCAGTCTTTTGGGACGTCAAAGGCATTCTGCTAATTGATTATCTTGATGAAGACAAAACTGTAACTGGACAATACTACGCCACACTTTAGATAAGCTGAATGTAGCAATTCAAGAAAAACGCCCGGGAATAGCAAAGAAAAAGATTTTGTTTCACCACGACAATGCGCCAGCTCATTCAGGTCGTATTGTTCAACAAAAATTGACCGAACTGAGGTTTGAAATTGCGCCCATCCACCGTGCTCGCCCGATTTCACTACCTCGGACTTCCATCTTTTCCCGAAACTCAAAATGTTCCTCGCTAGAAAGAGATTTTGAACCAACGAAGAAGCCATCGAAGCAGTAAATGCTTATTTTGAGGACTTCAAAGAAAACCATTTTCGGGAGGGAATCGAATAGTTAGAAAAAAGTTGGACCAAGTGTGTTGATTTCAGTGGGGACTATGTAGAAAAATTTTACTTTACAAGAAATATCTTGCATTGCGCTCCGCTCATAAAACATAGGCATTTATTTATCAACTATAACCAAGAATATTACTATTAATATCAGCATTAACATATTATATTTATGTATTATAATTAACCAGTATCATTATATTATTATTATTATTTATTTTAGTATTAATTCAAATAAAATTCCTGTTCGATAAAAGTTAGCGTTGAAATGAATTATACGTCCTAAATGTTCCAGGTTTTTATTGTGTTACATATAAAACGTAAATTGAACGTTTCGGGCAAATATTAGCCCATCATCAGCTATAATACAAATTTGAACAGTAAGAAAAATAAAAATGATAATACAAAGTTTTCAACTCACCAATAAAATTTGTAGAAAGTTATATGTAAAACCAAAATGGGACAATATATTTTGTTTTTATATTATACTGTAATATTTATACTAAATAATTCCAGGATTTATTGATAATCGCAGCAAGACGAAGGAAACAACCCAGATGCAATTTCCATGGCGATAAGAGAAGTTCTTCCAAAATGGTTTGAAGCGTGATTTTACAAAACGATAATAAAGGATAATAACATTAAGTGCGCAGAATAAAGTTAAAATTATAAAAATTAGCGTCAAACTTGAATATAAAGGGTGTGTCACGACGAGAAGGTAAATGTAAATTATTGTAAACTGAAACAGGGGTTATTATTGAAATTAATGAAATTCTTTAAATGTTGTACATTGTTTTTGTAATCAGTTTTAAAATTTAAACTATTGTTGTTATTTAATTGTATATGACAGTTTCATATTGTAGCCGTGTGTTCTCATATTTTAATTGTTCTAAAATTTTTGTGTTTTCGAAATCAATTTGGTGGCCAGTTTGCATAAGGTACTATGATCTGGGTTATTTTTAGCTAATTATATTTGTCAAATCGAAGGAAGGTTTTTTAAAAAGCAAAATTACAACTTTATTCTAATACTAGTTTACTACAATGCTACAAATCTGTACTAATCTTTACTAATGCCATGTTTTTTGTATTACATGTTATTTTATACATATTTTAATACTGTGTCAGGGGTTTCCTATTTCTGCGGCCGTCACAGGTTTACGGAATGTAACTCCTCCAACCCTAGTGAAGAACTATGGGGGTTTTAGCCACAGAGTTCGCTGACATTGCGATGCCTTCTTGAAGTTGAGCACTGGGCCTTTGTTTTCGTTTCTGCGCAAAATAATAAAAAGTACAACATTACACAATTAAAATAAATAATGTGTACAATAGCACTGTGTATATACTGGTTTTGTTATAATAAATTGGTTGATCTTCGATTTTATGAAGTTTAGTATTTTCATTGTCTATCATTGAAATTAAGTTTTTTGTTTCGTCCAAGTTTATTGTGTCTAATTTAATTTTTGTATAGTTTAGAATTAGCCTGATATCCTGCCTTTACAAAGTATTTATTAAAATAATAATGAAGCGAATAATGCCAAAAATGAATGAAAATTTATTTACCGAACAAGCAGGCTTCAGAAACTCATACTCCACCATCGATCACTTACATACTATGAACATCCTCATTGAGAAAGCTAAAGAATACAATATATGCTTATACATATTGTTTGTAGACTATTCAAAAGCATTCGATTCCATAACACACGAATACATAATAGAATCACTAAAGTCACTAGGTATTAACGAAAAATATACTAACCTGTTTAAAGAAATATATTCCAACAGTACTGCAGAAATAGTACTAGATAGAAAAGGAAAAAGCTTCAACCTTGAAAGAGGTGTCAAACAAAGAGACCCAGCATCACCCTATATATTTAACTGCGTATTGGAAACCATATTCCGCAAATTAAACTGGGAAGAAAAGGGAATAAACATAAATGGTTACAAACTACACCACCTAAAATTCGCAGACGATCTGGTCATACTTGCAGAAACAGCAGAAGATCTTTCAGAAATGTTAAGGGAATTAATAAAAGAAAGTAAAAAAGCTGGCCTCGATATTAATGTAAACAAAACTAAAGCTATGTCCAATGGTGCTAAAATTCCATTAAGCATCGAAAACAGAGATATAGAATACGTTAACGAGTACATATACCTAGGTCAATTAATATCCTTCAAAGAAAAAAATGAAAAGGAATTACAAAGGCGTATCACAGCCGCATGGAACAAATTTTGGTCACTGAAACTGGTGATGAAAAGCAACCTACACATAAATATAAAAAGAAAAGTATTCAATCAATGTATTCTACCTGCATTAACCTATGGCTGCCAAACTTGGACGCATACAAAGGCTCAAAATAACAAAATACAGATTACTCAAAGGAAAATCGAGAGAAGTATGTTAGGAATTAAGCAAATTGATAGAGTACACAATACTGAATTGCGACGTCGTACAAAAACACATGATGCTGTATGCTTTTCAAAAAGTATGAAATGGAAATGGGCAGGACACATCTCACGACTTGCAGAAGACAGATGGGCTAAAATCATAACCGAGTGGACGCCAAGACAACATAGAAGAAGTAGAGGCAGACCATTCACACGATGGGACGACGAAATAAAATCGACAGCAGGTGCTGTATGGAGCAGAAAGGCAAGAGACAGGGAAGAATGGAAGAATACGAAGGAGGCCTTCGTCCAACAGTGGACCTAGAAGCCCCACCCCCCCTGACTAATTATATTATTATTCATATTTAATTTTTTCATTAACCATATTTAGTATGTTAAATATTGTAATTTTGGGTTTCATAAATAAAGGCTATTATTATTATTATTATTATTATTATTATTATTATTATTATTATTATTATTATTATAGTTTAGAATGTCTTTGTTGTTCTGACTTATGGTTGATGGTAAATTTGGCAAATTAATGTTTATAAATTTTGTTTTACTAGTCTGAAATGTTTTTAGGATAGTGTCTTTTATTTTCACTTCACATTCATTATTAATTTCAATTAAATAAGTTCCGTTTAAAGGGATGTTGTTTGTATTTCTACCACATTTTTGAACGGCAGCAACACTATATGGGGTGATGACAATCCATTGATTCATCTCTATCTTCTGGATCTTGATCTTCGGTACGTCGGCTGGGACAGCTACGCAGTTTGTTATATTTATGTTGAAATTCAAGACTTGAACTTCGTATGGGGCGTTTTCATTTGTTTGGGCGACGTGGACATCCCGGCACAGAAATTCTTCTGGTAGAATCTCTTCACATTGCGAATCAAAGAATGCATAAGTCTGCTCATTGGAAATGAGGAATTTTGAACGTGAAATAATGGTTTTGAATGATATATGATTTGGGGTAGGTAAAGAATATAAATGATAATAATCAAAATATTCGGCTTCCACGATTGGAATTTGTAATAAAAATGTTATTTGATTACCTTTACTATAACTTTTAATGGTAATAATTTTTTCAAATAACAATAAATTTTCTAATGTTGGCTTGAAAGGAAATCTGCTTGTTTTTAATGGTTTATTTAATAAAATAATTTCAGAAAATAAGTCGTTTGGTTCAACAATGGAATTATGAAATACTTCGATTTTTTCAAGTAAATCGTAAATAATTTGTAAGCTGGATATATATTGTGTTATTACATTTTGTCGAAGTGCGTTATTCATTTGTTCTGCATATTCTATTAAAGTGCTGTTAATAATAGATTCTAATTCTTCTATTTTTGAATTTAAACGAATTTGGTTGTCTGAAAGTTTTTGAATATTGTCGTTAAAATTTTGAATTGATGTTTGCAATATAGTCATTTGATTATCAAAGAGTGTTTCAAGTTTGTTTTGGTTATTTGATATTATTATTTATTTAATTTGTATAAAAGTACAATAGAACTTATTACAAATGGGTGGCATTGCAATAGAATGATACATATAAAATTGTTTACAGTAGTGGAGTTTACGTTTACGAAACTACAAATATTTATAGATAACTATAATAGATAAGATATAATATAATAAGAGGGTATAAGCCAGAATATTATATAATATACTTAAATACCCTATTCATTTAACCCTAAATTGAAAATTTTATTTATAGTTACAAATACAAGGAAAAGTTACGCTGTCAACGCAAGAATAAATTAATCTTACAAGCGTTAGGAATGACTATAATTAAGGATAAGTATACAAAAAAATAAATAAAAAAAATCAAGATAATATATTATATATCCATAATGAAATTATTGTTTAAAAATATGCTAATAGAAATAGTGCTAAATACAAATAGTATAACTGGTATTAAGATTTGTTTAATTATTTAGTTGGAGTTTCATATTTTATTCATTTAGCATGAAACTTCTAATTTTAAGAGACTGAATAGTATAGTAAAAAATTTTGTTTATTGAGTCAGTGCTTAAGTTCTTGAACAAGCTTTCGTAATTTGTTTCGGTGAAAACTTTGCCGTTATTTGATACTTTAGATATGATATCGTCATATTTTTCGGCATTTCGTTGGTCAAGATTTCTGGTAATAGACTTAATAATTGAACCTAATCCATCTACTAAGCCTCTTTTATGTCTTTTTATTAGAGAGGGATTTAATTGTTCTATCTGTGTTGAAACTATACGATAAGAATGATGCCTACTGTTGAACTTTTCAATTCCCTTTTAATAAATGAAAATTTGTTTTTTAATACACGAAATTCATTAATAATGTTGGTAATGTCAAATATTTGTATAAATGTCCAGTAGTCTTTCTGTATTTGGGCATGACCCAGTTTTAAAGGGAAAAGACCAGGATTGTGTTTAAGGTTATGGTATTTTGGTAATTCTAACGTTGCTCTGACGATGAAAAACAAGGATCTGTAAAAACAGGTTCTTAGTTCTTTAATATGTAATATTTAATTTCAGTTTTATCTTTTTTATTTTGATTTGTTATTTCTACTCGATTTTTACCTATTTTTTTGTAATTTTGTAGGGTCCTAAAAATTTGGAATTCTTTTTATTTCTGTGTAAAGTATTCTGTTTAAACACAATTTGATTTAATTTGAATTCGTTGTTTTTATCTCCTTTTTTATTTGATTTTAAAACTACTTTTTCTTTGTTTGTTTGTAGTGTGTCCGAAACTGCTTGGTAAACATGTTTTTGTCTTTCATTGTGACTCTACATAGTCATTATAAAACGAATTTGGGGTAAATATTTCATTTGAATTTCTTAACTTTGTATGACCAAAAGCTAACTCAAATGGTGTATAATTGGTTGAACTATGGATCGAATTATTGTATCCAATAATTGCATAATTTATTAGATCGCTGTTATCGTCTGGAAAAGATTCTTTTAATATTCTTAAATGTTCGATGATGGTTGAATGAAATCGTTCGACAATTCCGTTTGATTCGTGATGATATGGTGTCGTAAAATGAATATTAATTTTGTGTAATTTTAGAATTTCTTGTACAGTAGTATTGTTGAGTTCTTTTCCGTTGTCCAGAATTAAATTTTCAGGAACACCAAATGAAGAGAAATATTTTATTAGAGCATTGCTAATATTAATGGCGGTCTTACCTTCTATAAAAATTGCCTGCGCAAATTTTGTAAAGGCATCTACTAAAGTTAAATAGTTCTTCTTGTCGAAAGCAAAAACATCTATATGAATAATTTGGAATGGTCTAGTTGCAGTTTCTGTTAACATTAAGGGGACATATATGGTTTGTTTCTAGAGTATTTTGCTCTTTGGCAAATATGACATGCATTAATAAAGTTATTTACTGTTGACTTCATATGTTTCCAATAATAATTTCTTTTTAAGTATTCTAATGTTTCGTTTATACCTCTATGGTTTGTTTTACCTTCATGATGATTTCTTGCTAACATAATTTGTTCTTCTTGATCTCTAATTGTATTTAATAATTTGACACATTTAATTAATTTTGGACCTTTTTCCGAAAAATGGTTTAAAAATACTCTACTAAAATCTACATAAAGTTTTTCAGTATGGAAATACATGTGATAAATATTTTTCGACGTTGTATAGTTTTTCAAAAATTCAAATATAATTTTTTCGTTATTATTTTCGGGTATTTTAACTTTTATAATTCTCTGATTTTCGTAGTTTTCGTGGGAAATGTCACATTTGGGATAAAAGTTTGGGAATACCATAGGATCTGATTGGTTTTATTGTTTATCATTTCGTCTAAGATTGTGATTCCGTCGTTGTTAGTATCACCTGCAGTAGAATGCTGAGTTGCATTTTCTGAGTCTGAGATATTGTTATCAACTAGTACAATATCAGTGTCCTGTTGAACATGAGACGTGTTTGGAGGTCTTATCTGGATATCGGATATGATGTGGAATTTAGGTTTCTTTTTGTTATCAATATTGGTATTTGAATTTTGTATATTATCTGAGGTTTTAATAATTGAAGGTTGTAGTTCATTGGGAACTAAACTTTCTGCTAAAATTCGGAAGTAATCTGCAATATCATTATTTATAGTTCCAGCATTATTAATAATTACTGATTCGTTTTCTATGGCATTGATATTTATGCGAGAAAGACAATCCGCGTTGGTATTACGTTTACCTTTTTACCTTCCGTCACCTCTAGGTAAGGAAGGTTGTTACCCAACTGACGCTTTTAGATCCAAACAAATAAAAAAAATAAAAAAATAAACTAACTCACCAAAGGCAACCAGTCTCCACTAGCGAAACATACACAGTCACTCTGTTCGATAATTCGGAAAACTCGCAGAGGAAGATATTCGTAGTCGGGATAGCCTCTAGTTCAGTGTAGACTTGCTCTGAGATTGCAGGGGGGGGGGGGGGTGAAATTCGAGCTGTCAAAATAAGCGCCACCGAATTTATATCCCAAGCTACAAAACCTGAAATATTCACTAGGAGGGAACAAAATTTCCAAAGTAAAACAACGAATCCTCAATTCGAGACATAAAATACGTTTAATGTTAAAAATTAAGTTAGAGAACAGATGTTTAAATAAATCTAGTTTAATATACTGCGAGCGAATCATAGATAAGCGAAACGTTATAAAGCATAAGGCTTTGCAAATAATAGTATAAGTACCGTGTGTGCACAGACGAAACTTCTAGTCACGGCAAAAATAGTGCCTGAAAAATTAACCTCACTAACGAGATTGCGCTGCTTAACAATGTAGGTACGAGATCGCTCGAAATAATTTTCAAAGTTAACAAATATATGTTGAAAAGCTAATATAAATTATACTTGAAGTACTATAAATATAAGACAATATTAACCTAAGATAATTCAAAGTATTCAAATAGACTACGATTAACAATTAACTTCGTTGAAGTAACTACGTGCAAGATTTATGGAATAATAAAATAAAAATTGTCTAATGTAAACAATATTGAATATTCAAAATTAGCAATACTATAACTCGAATTGAAAATAAATTAGTGAAAGAATACACTAACCAACAATAAGTACAATAACAATATTCGAAGTTTGACACAAAACAAGATATCAAAATGAACATCGAGAATGTTCTACAATAACTGACGATTAATATGTATAGGCGCATACAACTGATTAACTTCAGTGGGTAAGTGAAGAATAAAATATAAATTGCAGAAGGCTCACCGGATGATGCTGACGTAGTGTGATGACGTCAGACTGACGTATGAGCATGAGCCCAAAATTCTTCAAAATTGGTTCAAGGTGTATAAAATACCTCCTCTCGAATGGTTCGATGATTATTCCTCAAGATCCTAAGTCCTCCAAGATCGTAAATCCTCCAAGTCAAGGACGATGTGATTATACAGGAATAAGAATGGGGTCTCGTGGCCGTGTGCCTGAGTGTCTGGTCGCGAATCTAGGGGACCCGGGTTCGATCCCGACCGACGCCAAAACTTACATCGCATTTTAATGGCACAAAATTGACCTCTGTGGCGCACTCTCCACGCCAGCAATGAGTGCCCGTGAGGTGACGCCTGGTAAGCGCCCGCACGGTACAAATATTCCATCATTACCGATATCTGTGAATGAAGCAGATTGGCACACCCAGCAATGGGTAATATGCCGTGATGAAATATTTATTTATTTTATTTTAAGAATGTTCACTGCCCACGTGGTCGAAGTTCAAGAGTTTGGTTAAGGGGGTGTTTCGAAAAAGCGACATGAAGTAATATCGGCCGTTTCGTGAACTAAAGTAGATTTAACCATTAAATTAACCAAGAGAGGGCTGTAGGCAGGTTTCGGTCTGTACTTATAGGTTCATGTCAGAGATAAAGGTATGCCGAAAATAAGGTCTTTAGGTAAAGTTGTACTCAGGGTCTGCGGCATAGAAAACCAATATACTACTACTATTATTAACGCGTTTGAAGAAATGCTCAAAATCATTGATGTCTAATATCCATATATGCATGGAAACATTTTAAATTTTAACGTGTAACCATAGGCTTTGTGAATAATTTTAACGATAATTTTTTGTCCATTTATTTATATTTTGGTTATAACAATTAAAAAGGTAAAAGTGTTGGATCTCAGCTTCTATTAATAATTAAAAATTGAAATTTGGCATGTTGGTTCAGAATGCAGTTTTTATATACAATTAAATAAATAAGCTGATGCCTGGTAAACGTCCGTCCGGTACAATGTCATCATCATTACCGATATCTGCGATAAAGCACACCCAGCAATGGGTAATATACCGTGATGATATACCGGAAAGTGGGGGGCCCGGGTTTGATTCCCGGCGATGTCAGTTGATTTTTCAAAAATTTATATATATATATATATATATATATATATATATATATATATATATATATATATATATATATATATGTACCGGATGTCTACTTTATTTTTGACCTATAGGAAATCCAATGTTAATTTTTATCACATCCCACCAATTCAGGGCTGGAAGTGAAAACTAAAGCAAAATATAGTTCGGATTATTTTCGTCCCGATTATTATAAGTAGATTGTGTTGTGTACTTGTAACTGTTATTAATTTCGGTAGCACAGAAAGATAAAACTTAGAATTAGGGGAAAATTTTATAGTTATGGTTTACATAATCCGTCGGCAATTCACATTATATCGGTTTCTCTTACGGGGAAGCATAATGATAGGTTTAGATATAAACTGTATTATATACTATTGCTGTAATCGGAAAATTTAAATAGATGAGATTAGATAACAGGGAGTTCGGTGTATTTTTCATCTTCAAATTATAATAAAACATTATGAATTATCAGTTAAAATAACCGTATTAAGATCTTCCAATAATTATTTATTCGCATTGCATAACTTTGTAGATTTTTGTTATTTACAAAATATATATGATATTGATGTTTTCAATTGAAATTTATTTTAATGCTATCTACATTTGAAAAAACTTTGTCTTATTGGCTTAGGCGTTGGCGTTAGAAATAGATAATTATGGAAATCACATTCTATGATTTTTATTAATTTTATAAACATGATATAATTCTTTGCAATTTTTAAAAGTACGGTACACTTATGAGAACTAGTAATATGTGATTTATTCTTTTTGAATGCAGGTAATTCGCAATGAGTATTTTTTTTCCTACAATTACTCAATTTTACTGTAGTTATTTTATGTTCACAGTACAAACAACTTTCTGTTTCTACAAAATATTAGGTGCATTATTTCTTTCCAGTTAAAATAAGATATGTGTGACATATATGGTTAAAAGATTACTTTTTCAAAGTTTATAATTATTGTTTTTTAATTATTATTAATTATTATGTAATTTATTTTTAGTACGACAATAAATTTATATAAGATTAAAAAAAATATCTGCTATAACTAGCACAATACCTCTCGCCAATTCCATTTTATTTTACATATGTAACGGATATAATATATCTTGCAAAGAGATTTGATTATAATTCCATTAAAAATTATTTATTGGTTGTATTACACTTATTATTTAAAAAAAATATATATATTGCACACTATTCTTGAATTTTGACAATTATTTGTTAAATACAAACATTTCAACTTCTTAACTGGTTTCTTGGGGTAGTACAAGCTGGGAGATTTATTACAACAGATTAGGATTTAACAATGTAAACAAGCGATGACAGGTAGAAATTTTGAAGGTCATTTTTCATATATTTAAAATTTAAACTACATTACCGACACCAATATTGCTGACATCTGTAATACAAACGTTGAACTATTTCTAAGCACGCTGCTGTCGAAAAATATCGGTTGGGTAAAATATTTGAAACTTCGTTTTTAGCAAATATACACAAATGTGCACTATGAATGTTGCATATTTCGCCATTGTTTTGATTTTGTTATTTCATAAATGTGTTTTTGTTACATAATATTAAATCTTAAGCTAAAAATGAAATGTTTTCTGCCATATGAATTAAAATTTTCTATCCAAATTTGTTTCTATCGACGAAGACAACAATATATTTATATAATTTTTAGTTTTAGTAGCTTTTCTTCAATTGGAAACCGATTAAATGATGTTTTAAAATCAATTTTTTTGCTTATGCAACCCGACAAACAAAAACGCCCCCTTAAAAGAAAATTCTCTTCTAGATGTAATTGGGGTTAAAATAACCCACGCCAAACAGGCTAAAAGTGAAGTTTAACAATCAGCTATTGTTACAATAAATGAAAAATCGTACTATTATACTCACGGAAGGAATTCCTAACCCCTCAAATGATCCGTTGAAAAACGCACGTTCAGAGATATAAAACTCTTTTAAGATTTTACTAATCTTTTAGTGCCAACAGCTGAGATCACTCCGCAATAATGCGTATCACTTTGGTGAACAAAATCAAGCAAACAATGCTTTCTATACAACCAAAAACCAAAGATATATTGACCATTCAACTATCACTCAACGAATGCATCGTCGGAAGATAGAATTATTTCGCGCGAACCAGTCAAAACCTCGAATAAACTAAACTACAATTAAAAACTACCAGCACAGATGGCTCCCATAGTCCATCGAAACAAAAGAAATAAAATATAAAACCAAATTCGAATCTAGCCTGTAACAAGGTATTGTCTTTGGTCAAAAAATTCGGTGGTGAGTTTTCATTGAACAAGCACGTTTTAGGGACTTTACAATACGATTTTACTATTTTTACGATGATGTCTGTACGTGTGTGTGTGTGTTCGTATGTGCGTGTGTGTGTGTGTGTGTGTGTGTATGTGTGTGTATGTGACCGCTTTTTCGTGCACGATATCTCCAATACTAGAATTCCAAAAATTACAATTCTTGCATATTCCTCTTCCTTACAACCATATGCAGACTTGTTTAGATTTTGGTTATAATTGGTCAACCGAAAGTATCCTCATTTGAAGATTTTAACAGTTTATCTTGAAAAACTTAAATTTTATTATAACTTAAAGAATATATTATTCTCCATTCGATTTGATTGCATTTTATATTTCATATTCAACAGATATGGAGTTAAAGAATTATAAAGATTATAAAAATTATAAAATTTTATAAATCAGCCAGCTATGCTAGCTTAACCATGGAGACTTCTAATATATTCAGGTAATTCAAATTGACAGATGTCAATATCAATAAAAAGTAAATGTTGAAAGAATAAGGGAAATAAGTCTAGTGTTGGGCGTTTCTAGAAAGATATAAGAGAGACGATTACATTGGTTTCAACATGTCATGAGGAAAGATGAGTATATTGGAAGAATGAATAGCTTATAACAGAAGTTGGAAGAAACATAGGAAGACCAAATATAATATGAAAGGCGAGAAAAGGAACTGAATGAGGACGACATACAAAACAAAAATTAGTGGAAGAAGAAAATAGAAAATAGCGACCCCCTAACGAATGGGAAAAACTAAAGAAGATGTTAGTGTCAAGTGCAATGCGAATAGTTTGTTTATGAAATAATTTAACTGGAAATTTAGGATCTTTTGCAAAAAAATTATGTGTAGGGCGAATGCAATGACGTGACTTTGCTGACTTTGGCGAGCAGATAAGTGGACCCGTGTCAAAATGACAGCTATTAATTACGTCCATAATTGACAAATGTCGTAATTTTTCATTAAAAATTTCATGATTTTCTTATTTCATGTAGTATATTTATTATCAGGGGTGTGGAATTCAGTTGCCGAGAAAAGGAATCATAAAATGGAATTTGTACATAATACACAGGATTGACGGAAGGTATTGTGCTAGCCACATCAGATTTTTTGTAGATTATGTTATAATCGTATTCCTCTAATTACAATTTCCACCTGATTAATTTTGAATTTGGTTCTCGTAAGTTAAATAACCACGTTAGGGGATGATGGTCTGTTACGATTGTAAATTTGCGACCATACAAGTAATGTCTAAAGTGTTTGCAGGCCCAAACAATGGCTAGCAATTCTTTTTCAATTGTTGAGTATCGTGTTTCTGTATCGTTTAGAGTACGAGAAGCGTACGCTATGGCTTTATCTCTTGGAATTTCGCCTTGAGAAAGGACAGCGCCTAGTGCGTAATTACTCGCGTAGGTTGTTAGAATAAAAGGCTTATCATAATCGGGATATTGGAGAATTGGGTCGTTTATTAATAAGTTTTTACAGGTGTTAAAACTGTCAATAAAGTCTTTATCATGTATAACTTTCGAATCTTTTTTCAGGCATTTTGTCATGGATTTTGTAATTTTTGTAAAGTCTTGTATGAAACGTCGGTAATATCCAAGTAAACCGAGAAAGCTTTTGATGTCTTTTTGGGTTTTATAATAATAATAATCTTTATTGATAAGACATAAGACATATCAATGGCGAGGTTCAGCCATAGGCTGGTCTACCACCTAACCACACAAATTATACACAATAAATAATGCCAATTAATTATTAATTTACACAATGGAAAAAAAAATAATACAAATAAATGGTGCAGTCAAATGAACCAATAATCTTTATATGCGAAAATGCAAAACAATATGCCAATAATCAAATAAGAATAAATATTTGTACAGTACACAGATATTACCTACGCAAACATATTTTTGATACTCAGGGATAAGTTTTTTAAATTATATGGTATGCTGTTTTAGGTATTGGGAAGTTTTTTATGGCTGATATTTTTTCGGGATTGGGTTTAACGCCGTCGGGTGTAACGATGTGTCCTAAATATTGTACAGGTGTTTGTAAGAATTCCGATTTGTCTAATTGTATTTTAAAATTACTTTGTCTTAGTCTGTCGAAAACTGATTTGAGTCGTTCAATGTGTTCTTGCAGTGAAGAACTGAAAATTATAATGTCATCTAAATAGACAAGACAGGATTCGTTTGTTAACCTCTAAGGACATTATCCATAACTCGTTGAAAGGTAGAAGACGCATTTTTAGGCCAAATGGCATGCGCTTAAATTCGTAATGTCCACCTTCAGTCGAGAAAGCAGTCTTTTGAATATCTGCGGGGTCTACTTCGATTTGATGAAAACCGCTTGCTAAGTCGAGTGTTGAGAAATAAGTAGCTTTACCAAGTTTATCTAAAATATCTGAGATGTTAGGAAGTGGGTATTTGTCATCTACGGTATGTTCGTTATGTTTCCTATAATCAATAACTACTCTCCATTTTTTACGACCAGAAGCATCTATTTCTTAGGTACTATCCAAATTGGGCTAGACCATGGCGAACACTATTTTGAATAATTCCTTGTTTTAACATTTTTGAAATTTGATCGCGTACTTCCTGTTTGTGTACTTTCGGGAATCTATATGATTTGACATGAATAGGAGTGTCGTCTCGTAATTTAATTTTGTAATTCACTTCGTTTGTAAAACTAAGTGGAATACCTTCACAATAAAAAATATATCTATAATCAAAACATAATTTTCCTAACGCATCTTTCTCTTCCTTGTTACAGTGATCTAGTCTTACATTTTTTTGATTTTGTTTTAATAAAGTGTCCATTTCACTATCAATTTCCATTTTCTCAATAAAATTTAGTTCGATAGGATTTAGATTTTCGATATCTAAAGGTTGATGAATATCTAATTTTACTGGGTTTTCGTTTATATTTGTTACTGTAGTTATTCCAAAATTATTAATAACATTTACTACAGCTTTGGGCATTTCAATGCAGTTTTCGAAATTTGTGTATTGTAATAATTCGATTCCGTTGCTTTGTGTAACTGGTATTTTTGTTACCATACTTACACGAGGGGGTATAATTATAGAGTAATTTTTAAAATTGTTTTTGAATTCGTCTACATTTTCTGGTTCATATACTATAGGGATATTCGCAAATGGGGTTGTTAATCGTTTAATGTTTACATTTACATTGGCATTTAATTGTCGTAATAAATCTACGCCGATAAGTCCATCATATTTGTCACTAAATTTGAAAAGATAGAACTTGTGACTTTCAGGAATATTAAAAATTTGAAATAAGGGTAGTTCGGCTACTTCGTTACGAAATGAGACATTATGAGCTGTCTGAATATTAAAATTTTCATTAAAAATATAATTTTGATAAAATTTATAAGCGAGATTAGGATTAATTAAACTTTTAGTACTGCCAGTATCAATTAAGAAATTTGCATTAATTTCGGGTATATAAATATGGGCTTTGAATATACAGGGTGATCACGCGAGATTGAACCAGCAATTTTCTCCGTTATTAAGCGACATAGCGATTATCTTCAAATAAACAAATTTATTATAGATAACATGGGCAATAAGATGTCGTATCAAGAAGCGTTCTGTTACTTCCGGTTCCGGAGTATGTGATACCAACTTTGAAATTTCAAATGAAACATTCTAATTTTTTTTTTATATTTTTGAAAAGTACATAAAATTTGCTTTACAGTGGTAGTAAATTAGTAGTACGTTGTATTATTAAAAAATAAAATGGCGCACGTTTGAAATATGAATATATTGAATGAAAAAAAATCAAGTGTGTGAGATTTTATTGTTTTTTGTTCATAGATGATGATATTTTTTTAGATAAA
This sequence comes from Harpalus rufipes, assembly GCA_951394225.1. Classification (NCBI taxonomy): domain Eukaryota; kingdom Metazoa; phylum Arthropoda; class Insecta; order Coleoptera; family Carabidae; genus Harpalus; species Harpalus rufipes. Next base: position 10,281,542 of record OX596290.1, on the reverse strand, counting down.
TTCATTTATATGACGTAACCTAGGCAACAAATCCAATAAAACAAAATTCCGCACTTTTTTGACTTATTTTGTAAGATATTTCAAACGTCCGCCATTTTACTTTTTAATAATACAACGAGCTACTTGTTTACTATCATTGTAAAGGAAATTTTGTGTGCTTTTCAAAAATATAAAAAAATATGGTATGTTCCATTTGAAATTTCAGAGTTGGCATGACATACTCCGGAACCGGAAGTAACAGAACGCTTCTTGATACGACATCTTATTGCTCATATTGCCTATAGTGAATTTGTTTATTTGAAGATAATCGTTATCTCGCTTAATAACGGAGATAATTGCTGGTTCATTCTCGCGTGATCATCCTGTATAATACAATACAAGAACGGCAACGTAATGTATTTAGATTAAATATTTCGAGAGACGGTGCCATCTATTCCTCCGTATACGAATTATTTCTGAGTTAGTTCAAAAAATACATAATAGGTGGATGTTGCACAGTGTTGCCACGTAGCTAGAACAACAAGATAAGATTTTAAAATGGTTTTTAAGTTTGCTACTGTAAAACAAGTATACATGTACATTGAAGATTCAAAATATATTATCTGGTTATTATGAAACAATATTTTTGATTATTGAATACCTCTAACAAATACTATTTGGCAATGCTGTCAGCACGACTTATCGTAGTTCACAGTTTTGTGGTAGGAGTCACTAGCTATCTATAATAATTTTGTGAATAAAAAGAGATAGATATAGTATCTTGCTAGGCCATATGCGTTGCCGTTCTGATATGTATTATATATTCAAAGATATGGGGTACATTTGCTTTTATTGCATTTAATTGTATTACATTGGATTCGGGTTCATTGATGCCGTATGAAAATTTTGTTTATTCTCCAAGTTTTCAAGTTCATAGTTCATATGCACTGTTATCAAACGTGTAACTTGATCCGTCATAATCAGCAAAGAAATTATAGTCTGTCTCGGAGTTCTCATATACAGGTGTTCGTAAGCATAATTTTCACAGGTTTCATTTTCTGCAAAATTTTGATTTTCAATTTGAACTTCGGAATTATCATTGTTAATATCTTGATTGTAAAGTTGGTTTGATGTAAAAGGTTTTGCATAGATATTCTAGTACGAGCTGAAGTAGTGTCCATTGGCTCGGGTACATATTCTTTTTGGTGTTGTTGATTTTGAATAGGGCGTACAGGATTTTGAGAGAAATTTTGTTGTCTTTGTAATGGTATAAAATTTGGAGGACGCATTGGACTTGGGTGTTGTTGTTCTGCGAATTGGGTAGGACGCCAATTAAGCTGGGCATTTGTTTTGTAAAATGGGTTTGCTCGGACAGCCATCAAGTTCGGTCTTGGTGGTTGTTGTCTAGGAATATTTATAGGTATTTGGGTGTTGGATTTGCAGGGAAATATTGTATGTTCGGTACATAGCCTGTATTTGTCGGTACAGTCTCTCTTGTTGGTGTTATTCTGTGTGTTGGTCTAAACGTACTTTGTAAATTTAAAGTATTTTGTCTTTGAATAGAATATAAGAAATTTTCTTCCTCTATGACGAGGCTCATGGCTTTTCTAGACTGTCTGGATTTCTTAATCTTACATTTGTTTGAATGTTTTGAGGTAAACCTCTTATGTATATTTTGAGGGCTAAATCATCATAATTTTTAATTTTTTCAGCTGCTGTTATATCGGAAGAGTTTAATTTTGCAAATATTAAACTGCGGGCATCTTGACACTTCCTACCAAAATTGTATGGTGATTCATTTTTTTGAGGTCTTAAAGAAATCAAATCTTGTACTAGACAATCAATATTCCTTTGATCTCCAAAACTTAAACTTAAAGCATCTTTAATCTCTTTCATGTACTTAATTCTGTTCTTGAACCGATTAAAAGTTGTGCACGACCAGATAATTTACCCAAAATTGCTTTTATTGAGAAATTTTTCAAATTTTGATCTGGACTATTGAATGTATCTATTAAATTTTGACAATTTTCAATAAATATATTCAACGTGTGTGGGTTGCCTTCATATTTAGGTATTGAATCTAAATATAATCTTAAAAGCTGGTAGTCAATGGGGACAACAGTAACTGGTGGTACCATTTCTGTTTCTTGAATTGTTATAGTACTTAGTAATTGGGTTAAATTATTTAATTCTGTGTTAGACATAAATTGTTTTAAAATATAATTTTATTAATTGTGAAGCCGTCAATTTAATTAATTATTTTTAAGGTATATGGAATAAGTAGAATGAGCGACTTACATAAAAATAATTGGTTTCATTCTTCTTAATCTAGTTGCCTATAGGTTCGGACGAGTTTGTTCTTCCCCCAGGTCTTCCTACTGCTAGGCTTGCTTCGGCAATGTTTGTCCTCGACCAGTAGTTGTAATTTTTCTTTTTTTTTTCCTCACCTTCTGACTTGGTTCTTGTGGACGGCGGGTGTGAACCCATATGCGGTCGATTTTTACCGTTTCACTACCGAACCGACCGTTTATTCTCGATTAATCGTTGAAACGAAAATTGTTCGTACGATACGTCCAATTTCAAGAATCCTACAACGACTGCGCCAATTATGTTTGTCAAATCGAAGGAAGGTTTTTTAAAAAGTAAAATTACAATAACCGACCGATGTAGTGTAGTGGATAGCGTCTCCGCTTTATACGCTGAAGGTTCTGGGTTCGAATCCCGGGTAAGGTATGGATGTTCCATGTATGTGTCTTATCATCCCTCATCCCCATTATTATGTAAGGTAATAACGATATGTTATAGATAATATGTAAAAAAATATGTCATTATCATCGCTTTATATATACTAAGTGTAATGAAAAAGCGTAATAAATATTAATAAGTAAAATTACAACTTTATTCTAATACTAGTTTACTACAATGCTACAAATCTATACTAATCTTTACTAATACCATGTTTTTTGTATTACATGTTATTTTATACATATTTTAATGCTGTTAGGGGTTTCCTATTTCTGCAGCCGTCACAGGTTTTTGGGATGTAACTCGTGAAAACATTTTACTTTTGTTTCATTGAAATATTTTTACTCCAATGTGTTGTTCCATATGTACAACTTAGATATATTTATGTAAAAAATATATTTTACATTCATTACATTCAAAATCTTTAACACCAGTGTGTCGTTTCATGTTTAAGTTTGATTTTTGTGAAAACCATTTTTTACATTCATTACATTGATAATCTTTAATGCCTTTATTTCATATAACGAAGATCGATTTATGTAAATACAATTTTCTACATTCATTACATAGATAATATTTAATGCCAGTGTGTTGTTTCATATGTGTAACCACGAGGGTGGATTGAAAAGTTTCTGGAATGACATCAAAAAAAAAATATTTAACATGGGCTGTATTTTATTTTTCTACATTTACTGCATTGATGGTTTCTTCGTTGGATCGTAATATCTTTCCAGCGTTGAACGTTGTGAGTTTTGAGAAAATGGAAATCGTAGGGAGCCAAATCGGTCGAGTACGGTGGATAGGGGACAATTTCAAAACCCAGTTATTTCAGTTTTTGTTGAACAATTTAACTATAATAAGCTGGCGGATTGTCGTGGTGAAACAAGATCTTTTACATTGCCATTCCCGGGCGTTTTTCTTGAATTACTGCTTTCAGCTGGTCTAAAAGTATGGCGTAGTATTACCCAGTCACAGTTCTTCTTTTACCAAGATAATCAATTAGCAAAATTCCTTTGACGTCCCAATAGACTGCCCCATCACCTTTCCTGTCAAATTAATTAAATTCGCTTTCTTCGTGGCCGACTCATCATGTCCAATCCACGCTTTCAACTGAATTTTCGTCTCTGGAATGTAATCTGTACCCACGTTCCATCCATGGTTTAAAATTGACCGAATTTTTCTTAAACAACTCCAAATTTTCGACTGAAGTTCGGGCTCGAATGAGCTTTTGTTCGAAACAACCTAGCGCACATTTTTCTCATGCCCAGCTCATTGTGTAAAGTATAAACTGCACTTTCATTTCGCGATCTTCCAGAACCATATCGTGGAATTTATCCACAATTTCCGATGTGGTAGACGATTTTGGTAGACCTGACCGTGGTTCCACACAAGTGGGTTCCAGCCACTCTTAAATTCCAAAACCCAGAAATTCACAGTGGAAAAGGAAGTGAAGCATTCCTAAGGACAGCATCTTACCTGGTTTTGATCTCTGTTGCCGTCTCTCCTTTCAAATGATAAATCTTGATCTCCGCACGAACTTCGTTTTTATCCATTACCGATTTAACGCTAGGTAGATCGACACAGACACTTGTCACAATTACACCGATTGTATTGAAATTTCTTGTCAGTTCATATGAAGATTTAAATAAAAGAAAAAGATAAGATTGCTTTCCAAAATCCAAGGCCTTTTCCGTAATTCCGGAAACTTTTCAATCCACCCTCGTAAATTTGATTGTGTGTAACTAAGGGTATATTCCAAAAATAAAATATAAAAACCGAAACCACAGTTCTGGTAACGGACTGGTTGCAGTCACGTGACTATTTTTAATGAAACACTTCGGTTTCATTCGGTTCTCAAAATTATAACATAACCTCTAAACCTAGATCATATTATAGTAGCGGCAACTCTAAAATATTTCGGACAATGACCGAAAACGTTTTATTTACGGATTTATTACTTTCAACAAGTAGTGATGATGAACAAATAAAGCAAATAGTTACACAGTTATTTCCGTCTATAAAAAGCAAGTTAAAAATTATTAATTTTGCGAAATACCTATTATATTATTGAATTATTGTTTGTTTTTGTTAGGGAAGAGACCTAGAATAGAAGAATATGTTGAAATAATTACAGTGACGAGGTATTTCGATCACATTTCCGGATGAATAGAAACACTTTTTATTTTTTATTAAATTTCAATGGAGGCAATTTAACATCTCCCGTTTTCTTAAGAGGTAGCCTAAAAAAGAAGTCGAATTACAGCTTCTACTTGCAATTTTGTATTTAATACAAAAATAATATTAATTCTGTATATTGTACACATAAAATGTATGTAAAATAAAAATATATTATTTATATAACGAAAATCAAGTTCATTATAAACTAACAATTGCATTAATGTGTGCAAACACAAAAAAAGACTACCACGTGTGACAGAAGTTTTGGGTAAATACGTAAATATAACCCAACATTTATTTTTTTTAGAAAAGGATAAATATACGTAACCGGCGTAACCGAGCTAAAAGAATGGTTACGCTGGTTGCAATTGCTTTAACCGTTATCATGTTTCATTAATCCACAATTTACATCTTTTGATATTTTTGGAACACTTTCGGTTAACCATGGTTAAAATTTGTTATTTTTGGAATATACCCTAAGTTGTGATTTATGTGAAAAACATTTTTTACATACATTACATTGAAAATCTTTAACGCCACTGTGTTGTTTCATATGTGTGATTAAGTTTGATTTATGTAAAAACATTTTTACATTCATTACATTGAAAATCTTTAACGCCAATAGGTGCGTTCAATGGAGCTAGCAAATCTAGCAAATGCTTACTTAGCATTTGCTATCTGCTAGGGCGTGCATTGAACGATCTGCTTGTTTTGCTATGTTTGAACTGTCAGATGACTTGTCAGTCAGTGAGGTTACGAAAATTGAAAACTTTGAAATATTGAATTTTTGCATAGAAGATAACACTGATATATTGAATGCAGTGTCAGATAAATAATAAATTAAAAATAAACTCTCAATGGTATTAATTACATGCATAAATTAATTTTAGTAGGATATTCCACGCAAGTGAACTCAAGTACAAATATTTTATTTTATTTTTACGTAATTCATTAATTCATTGAAAATATATTCAAATATTACAAATGATATTTGAATTTGTGCGCCATATTTTTACATGCAGCAAAACAAGCGAGAAAATAGTCGCTTGCTTTGCTTACTTAGCAAAACGAGCAAATGCTAAGTTAGCAAGGCGTTCAGTACATTTTACTTCCGCTTTGCTCGATTTGCTAGCTTCATTGAACGCACCTATTGTGTTGTTTCATTTGTGAAAATCATTTTTTACATCCATAACATTGAAAATCTTAACGCTAGTGTGATGTTTCATATGACTAGTTAAGAGTGATTTATGTGAAAACCATTTTTTACATTCATTACATTGAAAACCTTTAACGTCACTGTGTTGTTTCATATGTGTGCTTAAGTTTGATTTTTGTGAAAACCATCTTTTACATTCATTACATTGAAAATCTTTAACGCCACTGTGTTGTTTCATATGTTTGTTTAAGTTTGATTTTTGTGAAAACCATTTTTTACATTCATTACATTGATAACCTTTAATGCCAGTGTGTTGTTTCATATGTACGACTAAGCTATATTTATGTAAAAACCATTTTGCACATTCATTACATTGATAATCCTTAACGCCAGCGTGTTGTTTCATATGACTAGTTAAGTGATATTTTTGTGAAAAGCATTTTTTACATTCATTACATTGATAATCTTTAACGCCAGTGTGTTGTTTCATATGACCAGTTAGGTGTGATTTTTGTAAAAACCATTTTTTACATTCATTGCATTGAAAATCTTTTACGCCAGTGTGACGTTTCATATGTCGGGCTAAGTTTGATTTTTGTGTAAACCATTTTTTACACTTATTACACTGAAATTCTTTGTTGTTACCCCTTGCACCACCAGTAACTAGAACATTTTCGTCGGAGTTAATTTCATTATTATAAGAAACCAGATCATGGTCATCAGAATTCTTATTACTTTCATCGCCATTATCAACGCTACTGTCTTTATGAATATTAGTATCTGTTTGAAGTGGGCTTTCCTCCTTCAGTATTTTTTGTAATAAATCAAGTTCACGGTCAGAGGGATTTTCTGAGAACAGGTCTTCTTTAATGGAAACTTCGTCTACTAATAAACATTTTACTTCTAGTTTATCATTCTTATCTATCACTTCCTCTTTTATATAAACTTCTTCGATTTTATTAATGTTTGTTTTAGATGTCGTACACATCTCTGTCACATCTGTGTTGCGCGGTGCCTCCTTTATCCACGCTTCCAGACGTAGAGTGTTCTCCACACAGTCCTTCTTAAATGTACTAAACAATTGAAGTTTCTGTTCGCAAATGGAACAGAAGCGTAGCGGAAGCCTCAACTTGAAGATTGTCTGAAACATGAATTTTCATTGTAAAAATATGCTCATTAAGGAAGTATAGGTGTCTCATTTTCGATGTTTTATTAAGGTATCTCGGGTTATATTAACTACAGAACAAACCTTTTTGCACATTACATAGTCAACTTTTCGAGAGAAATTTAGTAGTCTCTTTGAATGAAGTAGATAATGTTGTATTTGAAATAATAACACTTTTCTGGACTTCCATTGTCTTATTTAATAAAAAGAAATAATAACACACAACGTTTCAATTACTAAAGAATCTGCAATCGTCTTCAGGTGAATACTAACAAATATAGAGACCACTAGAGCTGATATACCAAAGATATAATAAGTGAAGCGATCAATCGTACAGAATACAAGTTAGCGAAGCAAAATTGAACAAATAGAAACACTAGTGTAGTATAAGTTCTTTCAAACGTCCAATCAGCGGCTTCCACACGTTGCCTATCTCTACACTTGGTTGCCTGAAGACCTCCTTTGTTGTTGTTGATATCTGCTGCTTCATTGAATTTTCTTTTGTACCAGTGTCCCTCTCTGTGTATGATTTTCGCCTCAGACCAATTCACTTTATGTTGTTTTTCCCAGGAATGTTGCGCGATGCCGGATCTTGATGTCTCTCCCCTCTGCGTATGAGTCCGATGTTCTTTCAGTCTGACTTCTAAAGGTCTTCTGGTTTCCCCTACGTATGACTGGCCAAATTCACACGGGACTTGGTAGACGCAATTTTTAGAGTCTCGATTGGACTGTGGCCTCGTGTCAGAGATCATACTTCTGATTGTAGTTGATGATCTGAACACAGTGTTGACGTTATAACTTCTACTTATGCGTTTTATCGTCTCAGATAAGCCTCTAACATATGGGATGCTGAGTAGCGCTTTCGGCTGTTCCTCTTTTCTTGGTTGATGGCTTAAGCGGGTTTGGTGTTTATGAAGAAGCTCCTCTATTGTCTCTCCTGGGTAACCATTTTGTTTTAGGTCCCTTTTGATATTTTTGATTCCTTCTTGAAGTCCTTTCTCTGTGTTGCATAATCTGTGAGCTCTGTCGATTAGAGATTTTGCTACTCCTTTCTTCGTTGTTGTGAAGTGATTGGATGCATGGTTCAGATACTGGCCTGTGTGTGTTGGTTTTCTGTAAACAGCTGTCTCGATCATTCCATTGTTATTCTTCACGTGGACGTCTAAGAATGGCAGTGAGTCTTCCTTTTCTTTTTTCATAGTGAATTTGATGGATGGCTTGATGTTGTTCAGGTGATGAAGAAAATGATCCAGTTGTCGATCACTGTGGTTCCAAATTATGAAAGTATTGTAACGTTTTATTTATATGGGTGAAGTGTAAAAATAATAGGAATATTATTAATTAAAAGAATACGTTTATTAAACGATAAATAATTAGATTAAATATTAACAAGATGATAAAAGTAACTAACACTATGATTAAATAATTATAAACACTAAGAATATTATTAAACGCATAAACACTAATATTATTTATTTAACCAATATTTATATCACTACATTTATTTCTATAACACATTTATTTATGTTAACAACTCGTAGACTACTTATTTATATCACCGACTTCATTACTCGTTGCTTCTATATCACAGACTATCTCTCCGCTTTCTTTCGGCCGGTATTTATACAGCCCATTATCCTTACAGAACCATCTGGCGCCACAGCGATACCGAGTACAAAAGAACTAGGTCACGGCGAAATTAACATGTTTCATTGTGTATGTTTTTTCCCCGTGGGATTACGTCATCGGGGTAACTCCGGCGAAGGGATTACTCATCGTTCGCGAACATGCTATCAGTAGCGGCGCACGTATACTCTTCTCTCAGGGGCGCACGTCATAGTATCGTCCACGTACCTGAGCCATATCTTGGGTTTATATTTCGCTTTCTCTATTGCCTGAGATTCGAACCAGTTCATGTAGATGTTGGCAATGAAAATCATACATAGAGAGGAACACTGGTACAAAAGAAAATTCAAAGAGGCAGCAGTCATCAACAAGAACAAGGAGGTCTTCAGCCAACCAAGTGTAGAGATAGGCAACGTGTGGAAGCCGCTGATTGAACGTTTCAATGAACTTAAACTACACTAGTGTTTCTATTTGTTCAATTTTGCTTCGCTAACTTACATTCTGTACGCTTGATCGCTTCACTAATTATGTCTTTAGTATATAAGCTCCAGTAGTCTCTATATTTGTCAGTATTTTTGTTAAATAAAGACAATGGAAGTCCAGAATAGAGTTATTATTACAAATTTAGTGTCGCTACAGGAATTTTTTTTATCTTCAACCGGAGGTACTCTCATTTGAAGATTTTAATAGTTAAATATCATTTATTGACATTTAATGTTATTATAATGTAACGATATTAAATTTCATAAATCAGCCAGCTATGCTAACCATGGAAATTGCTAATATATTCAGATAATTCAAATTGAAAGATGTCAGTATCAATGAAAAGTAAATGAATGTGGCAGAGATGAGGATATTGAGATAGATGTTAGGGAAGACACTGAAAGATACGGCAAGGAATGAAACAATAAGGGAAATAACGCTAGTGTTTTTAGAAATATACAAAAGAGACGATTACATTAGTTTGACCATGTCATGAAGAGAAATGAAGAATATATTGGAAGAAGAATGAATAGCTTAATAATAGAAGATTAAAGAAGCAGAAGAAGACCAAAGATAAGATAGAAGGACTATATTGCGGAAGACTTGAGAGAAAAGGAACTAAATGTGAACGAAACACAAAAAAAAATGAGTGGAAGAAGAAAATAAAAAATAGAGATCCCTAACGAATGGGAAAGGCAAAAGAAAAAGATGTCAGTGTCATGTGTAATTTGCATAGTACGTTTATGAAATAATTTTACTGAAAATTTATTTTTTTTTGCAAGAAAATTTATGTATGGAATTTTTACATAATACACAGGATTGACGGAAGGTATTGTGCTGGCCACATCAGATTTTTTATTTTTAATATTATTTTCTCCAGTTTTCTCATTTTTTCAATTTATAGACCTGAGACGTTTTTCGACTTTTGCCACATCCAACTATAACGATAATAAAATACAGTTGTTCATTTTAAATGGGCCACCATTGCTATCTCGAGAACTATAAGAGTTAGAAAGACGGTTAACAATTTCTATTTCACAAGACAAATTTAAATACAAGAAAAATATTTTTTTTCGACCAGTGGTTCTCAAAACACAGGACCTAACTTTCTTATTTTAAATGAGAGCATGTATTTTTTATTTGCTCCTTCTGATTTTTACCTTCCGTCACCTCTAGGTAAGGAAGGTATTGTCTTTAGTCAAAAAATTCGGTGGTGAGTTTTCATTGAATAAGCACGTTTTAGGGTCTTTACAATACGATTTTACTATTTTTACGATGATGTCTGTATGTGTGTGTGTGTATGTGACCGCGGTTTCGTGCACGATATCTCCAATACTAGAATTCCAAAAATTACAATTCTTGCGTATTCCTCTTCCGTACAACCATATGCAGACTTGATTAGATTTTGGTTATAATTGGTCAACCGGAAGTGTCCTCATTTGAAAATTTTAACAGTTTTTCTTGAAAAACTCAGTTAAATTTTATTATAACTTAAAGAATATATTATTCTCTATACGATTTGATTGCATGTTATATTTCATATTTAACAGATATCGAGTTAAAGACTTACAAAGATAATAAATTTCATAAATCAATCAGCTATGCTAACTTAACCATGGAAACTGCTAATATATTCAGGTAATTCAAATTGACGGATATCAGTATCAATAAAAAGTAAATGAATGAAATAATAAGGGAAATAACTCTAATGTTTCTAGAAAGATATAAGAGAGACGATTACATTGGTTTGAACATGGCATGAGGAGAGATGAGTATATTGGAAGAATGAATAATTTATAACAGAAGGTGCAAGAAACAGGAAGACCAAATATAAGATGAAAAGAGAGAAAAGGAACTGGGGGTCTATTCTAATTGAAGCGACACTGTAGTCTCGCTATGTCGTCACTGTTCGTGACGTCATATGATGACGTACAATCTACGTCACCATTTAGTAACTTTTAATTCATTTAGTGAATTTTAATATTACACGCTTGGTACCAAGTAAGTAAAGCAGTGTCTACTAGATGGCATTGCTGTAGTTTAAAGCGCTCATTTTGAATTTCAATACAGTTTCATTTGTGATCTACTGCTGGTTCTCCCTCTTTTGAGTCGGGTGTTATACATTTTATTCTTATTTTCTTTATTTCTAAAATTTTTGTTATTTGTTTATTGTTATTTTACTATTAACATAAGTTTTAGTTGGTTTTTCTTTTTAGAGTAATATAAATTTAATTTAGTTCTTTTAGTATAATACGTTATTTTTCAATATTTTTAAGTTAGAATAAATGTATAAATTAATTGTAACTTTTTATGTATTTAGTTTTTGTTTAAATTTAATTATGTCTCAAAAACGAGAAAGAGAAGAGAGGGTAAATAGAGATCTAAAGGGAACTTTGCTTCATTTTATGATCATAAGGATTTTGCTCGCGGAAAATTGTTAGGGGCAGATGGGCGACAAAATTGGAAGTCACTGAGAGCGGTTAACATTTCTTTTATGAAAAAATCAAGTACTTACTCTTAAATAGGCAGGAATTCAATTTCTATAACTGCCATAATTTAAATGTGGGTTTAAAATATTTACCATGTACAAAGAAACTTCTTTACCCAGTCTAAAATTTTCAAGAAATTCAATTTCGGGCAATTGGAACGGATTATGTGCATCCCAAAATAATCTTCGAGCAATTCTAGCCTCTTCTCTTCTCTCCTTTACTTCAGCAGTACGCACAACAAAACACGAAAAGCCACTGTTTAAAAACAAAACACTCAGTTCTTAGTTAGCGAGAGTCGAAAAGAAGTAGCGACAGCTACTTTGGTGTCGAATACCGTAGCGATGGCAAGTGACGTCATATTACGTCATCATCGCATTTCAGTGGTAGGGACAGTACGTCATCATCGCATTTCGGTAGTAGGGACATTACGTCATCATTGCAGAATGGTAGTGGGGTAGCGATATCACACGCTTAGCGAGTCGCTAACTGAATTAGAATAGACCTCCTGAATAAGGACGACACACAAAACAAAAATTAGTGGAAGAAGAAAAAAAATATAGCGACCCCCTAACGAATGGGAAAAACCGAGGGAAAAACTAAAGAAGAAGAAGATGTTAGTGCAATTCGCATAGTTTGTTTATGAAATAATTTAACTGGAAATATAGGATTATTTGCAAAAAAAATATGTGTAGGGCGCGTGCAGTGACGTGACTTTGCTGACTTTGGCAAGCAGATATGTGGACCCGTGTTAAAATGACAGCTATTAATTACATCCATAAATGACAAATGTCATAATTTTTCATTCAAAATTTCATGATTTTCTTATTTCATGTGGTGTATTTATTATCAGGGGGGTGTGGAATTCAGTTGCCGAGAAAAGGAATCATAAAATACCAAAAAATGAAATTTTGAATGGAAAATTTTGACATGAGAATGACCCACAAAACAGAAATGAATGGAAGAATAAAATAAAAAATAGCGACCACTAACGAATGGGAAAAGCTAAAGAAGAAGAAGATGTCAGTTACAAGTGCCTTTTGCATGAAATAATATTACTGGAAATTTAGAATCTTTTGCAAGAAAATTTACGTATGGAATTTGTACATAATACACAGGATTGACGGAAGGTGTTGTGCTGGCTACATCATTTTAGAAAAATGCATGTAAATTTTTATATTAATTTGATTAAAATATCGATGTAATAATAGTACTATGAATGGAAAAAATGAATACGTGTTAATTTTTTACATAGAATTAGAATGCCATGAAAGAAATAAGTGAATATATCGTTTGCGTTGACATTTATGATTAATTAAAAGAACAAAATATTCACTTCTTTCGTCAGGGCACTCTCATTATACGTAAAAAAATTAACACATATTCATTTTTCTCATTCATGACACTCTTACTATAGCCATATTTTAAACAAATTAATATAAATATTTACATGCATTTTTCTCAAAAAAATCGTTATGTAAAGGTATAAAATATTATACCACTAAATTCAAATTAAATTCCGTAACCGTAACAAAGTAGACCAGAGTGATTCTAGCGGCCAATTCTAGCGGCCACTTCTGTAATACAACCTATTGTGAACAAACATTATACATTGCATTACCATGACCAGTGCTAATTATTATAGAAATTAAGGAATAAATGACAATAAAGTATATATTAAACGAAAGAATAAATAAAAATAATACATATAAAATTATCAGAAGCAGGTAATTTATTAATTTTGATGATACTAACCACATAAACTTTATAGGTTATGGCAGTATATAATCAACAAATGTATTTATTCCCTAAATATCTTGAGAGTGCCGCATCGAAATTATTATAAATAAATAGTATGTATTATAACAAATATACTCATATATATTTTGTAATAGAACCACCCGTAGGGAATTTGTAAAAAAATAATAAAGTTTACGTTATCTATCCTATGTGCATATTTTTTTAGATATCTCCTATATAATGCCGCGTGCCGCCTTGAAATTAATATAAATAAATAGTATGCATTATAACAAATTATATAATATATATTTTAATATAGCAGCACCCGTAGGAGGGTGTGAAAAAAATTCATAAAGAAAGTGTGACCCGTCCTTCATTTTTATGTAATCTTAGATATCTCCTATATAAGTTCGCGTGCCGCCTTTAAATTACTATAAATAAATAATATATATTATAGCAAATTAATCAATATATATTTTAATGTAGCACCACCCGTAGGAGGGTGCAAAAAAAATCATAAAGATTGTGCTACTCGACTTATATTTTCGTATAATCTTAGATATCTCCTATATAAGTCCGCGTGCCGCCATGAAATTATTATAAATAAATAGTATATATTATAACAACTTATTTAATATACATTTCAATATGGCGCCACCCGTAGAGGGGGTGTGAAAAAAAATCATAAAGATTTTACGAGTCGACTTATATTTTTCGTATATTCTTAGATAATTCCTATATAAGTTCGCGTGCCGCCATGAACTTATTATAAATAAATAATATATATTATAACAACTTATTTAATATACATTTCAATATGGCGCCACCCGTAGAGGAGTGTGAAAAAAAATCATAAAGATTTTACGAGTCGACTTATATTTTTCGTATATTCTTAGATAATTCCTATATAAGTTCGCGTGCCGCTATGAACGTATTATAAATAAATAATATATATTATAACAACTTATTTAATATACATTTCAATATGGTGCCACCCGTAGAGGGGTGTGAAAAAAAATCATAAAGATTTTATGACTCGCCTTGCATTTTCGTATATTCTTAGATATCTCCTATATAAGTTCGCGTGCCGCCATAAACTTATTATAAATAAATAATATATATTATAACAACTTATTTAATATACATTTCAATATGGTGCCACCCGTAGAGGGGTGTGAAAAAAAATCATAAAGATTTTACGAGTCGACTTATATTTTTCATATATTCTTAGATATCTCCTATATACGTTCGCGTGCCGCCATGAACTTATTATAAATAAATAATATATATTATAACAACTTATTCAATATACATTTCAATATGGCGCCACCCGTAGAGGGGTGTGAAAAAAAATCATAAAGATTTTATGACTCGCCTTGCATTTTTGTATAATCTTAGATATCTTCTATATAAGTTCGCGTGCCGCTATGAACTTATTATAAATAAATAATATATATTATAACAACTTATTTAATATACATTTTAATATGGTGCCACCCGTAGAGGGGTGTGAAAAAAAATCATAAAGATTTTACAAGTCGACTTATATTTTTCGTATATTCTTAGATATCTCCTAAATAAGTTCGCGTGCCGCCATGAACTTATTATAAATAAATAATATATATTATAACAACTTATTCAATATACATTTCAATATGGCGCCACCCGTAGAGGGGTGTGAAAAAAAATCATAAAGATTTTATGACTCGCCTTGCATTTTCGTATATTCTTAGATATCTCCTAATATAAGTTCGCGTGCCGCCATGAACTTATTATAAATAAATAATATATATTATAACAACTTATTCAATATACATTTAAATATGGCGCCACCCGTAGAGGGGTGTGAAAAAAAATCATAAAGATTTTATGACTCGCCTTGCATTTTCGTATATTCTTAGATATCTCTTATATAAGTTCGCGTGCCGCCATAAACTTATTATAAATAAATAATATATATTATAACAACTTATTTAATATACATTTCAATATGGTGCCACTCGTAGAGGGGTGTGAAAAAAAATCATAAAGATTTTATGACTCGCCTTGCATTTTCGTAAATTCTTAGATATCTCCTATATAAGTTCGCGTGCCGCCATAAACTTATTATAAATAAATAATATATATTATAACAACTTATTTAATATACATTTCAATATGGTGCCACTCGTAGAGGGGTGTGAAAAAAAATCATAAAGATTTTATGACTCGCCTTGCATTTTCGTATATTCTTAGATATCTCCTATATAAGTTCGCGTGCCGCCATAAACTTATTATAAATAAATAATATATATTATAACAACTTATTTAATATACATTTCAATATGGTGCCACCCGTAGAGGGGTGTGAAAAAAAATCATAAAGATTTTAGGAGTCGACTTATATTTTTCATATATTCTTAGATATCTCCTATATAAGTTCGCGTGCCGCCATAAACTTATTATAAATAAATAATATATATTATAACAACTTATTTAATATACATTTCAATATAGTGCCACCCGTAGAGGGGTGTGAAAAAAAATCATAAAGATTTTATGACTCGCCTTGCATTTTCGTATATTCTTAGATATCTCCTATATAAGTTCGCGTGCCGCCATAAACTTATTATAAATAAATAATATATATTATAACAACTTATTGAATATACATTTCAATATGGCGCCACCCGTAGAGGGGTGTGAAAAAAAATCATAAAGATCCGTCCTAGGAAAGGAAAGTACAAATAAAATTATAATAACCATTTCTCTTCGTAACATTACATGAAGTTAGCATGTATAGATGAATAAATAATAATTAGAGAAAAAAGAATAATTAATTATAAGATCTAACAAAACAAATTCCCCAGGAGCTAAATTTACCGAGTGTAAGTTTGGCTTTCAAAACGCGGCAATTTCAACAAATTTAAATTTGTGAGTATATCCCATGTACCTAGATATATTTTTCATTTTTCTCCTATATGAAATATGAATCTGTTTCGCTTACGAATTATTATAAATAAAAAGAATAACAGTTATAATAAATTACTCCTTATTTTTTGTTGCAGTGTCACGCTACGGGAAGGTACAAAAAAATTAATAACTTGCTTTCATATCAATTCATTATAAACAACAACAAAATATCTAGAAAAGATTTAGACTGAGCTTGACTTATTGCATATTTATGACGAATGAACATTATGATTAAAATTATTTATTATTTCAGCCTTTACTTTGTGATACATTTTGAATATTAAGTTTAAATAAAACAAAGTAACTTTGTTGATATCACTTATTTATTTAACACAATTTTTGTTACTAGTTTCGACCAGTTCGGTCATCATCAGACAATGAGTACAATAAAGTTTTTCATGCGAATTTATACAACGTAAAAGTACCGTTATTTACAACTATCGAAGAGAGGGGAGTATATTAAGTCTGTTTGGTCGTTTAGTAAAATTTTATCTTTATCATCTTTATATTTATAAATTTCTAAGGATTCTAGTAAACTAAGTTTTTTGCCTTTGTTTGCAAAATGAATTGGTATTATTTCTGTATCTGGCGAATGATTATTTTCTAATAGGTGACAAGCATAAGTTGAATCTGTTTTTTGAAGTTTAAATGATCTTAAATGTTCTTTGAATCTAATTTTGAAATTCCGACCAGTCTGACCAATATACACTCCTTTACAATCTTTACATTTTAGTTTGTATACACCAGATTTTTCTAAAGCATTCTTACAATCTTTATTATTAAAAATACAACTTGATAATTTTTTGTAGGGTTTAAAGGCGACAGATAGATTTGATTTCCTTAAAAAATTTTCAATAGATTCACTAATTGTTCCAAAATAAGTTAGAGATACGTATTGTTTTTCTGAGTCTGGTTTAGATTTAGGATAAATGGATTCTAAGGTAAGTTGTTTCTCTTTTTTGTCGATTAAATTTTGGATGATAGTGTTAGGAATATCGTTATTATAGGCTATTTGTTTTATAGTTGCAATTTCTTTATCAAAATTCTCTTTATTTAAAGGGATAGAGAACGCTCTGTGAATCATTGAATTGTAGGCTGCAATTTTTTGTTTAAAACAATGTTGTGAATTAAAAGGGATTGTAGCTTATTTACTGATCAAGAAAGTAACAGACTCATCAATATGAATCCTTCAGCACCGGTATTATATGGTTTAGTAAAAACACACAAAGACAACGAGCCCATAAGACCCGTTGTCTCTTACATAAATAGCCCTGGAAGACAGTTAGCTATAGCGTTTTAAATATCCTATTAACTTCAATATATTGAAGTTAATAGGATATTTAAAACGCTTACAAATTTCCAAGATAAACAGTCGGTCAAAAATTCCGTTGATTTAGTTAATAAGATTAAGAACAAGGTCATACCGAATAACTGTAAATGAGTATCCTTTGACGTTACCAACATGTTTTCTAATATTCCGCCCTCTGAATGTTTAGCTCTTGTAGAAAAAATACTGTATAAAAAACATATCAACATTGTAATTATTCAGGATATCTTATCTTTATTTAAACTAATTGTTAGCCATAACTATTTTCAATTTAATTCCAAAATTTACCAGCAAAATAATGGCTTAGCTATGGGCTCTCCGCTAAGTCCACTTCTTGCAGATATATTCATGTGTAATATTGTCAATATTATTTTAAATTCAGAACTTTGTAAAAAACATATTCTATTTTGGTATCGCTACGTAGATGACATTGTTGTATGTTTTAAAGGAACAGATAGACAGTTAAACAAATTTAATGAATTTATTAATAACA
Organism: Harpalus rufipes; assembly: GCA_951394225.1. Taxonomy (NCBI): domain Eukaryota; kingdom Metazoa; phylum Arthropoda; class Insecta; order Coleoptera; family Carabidae; genus Harpalus; species Harpalus rufipes. The sequence goes on along the minus strand of OX596290.1, from coordinate 10,263,212 downwards.
TCCACCCCAACATAAAATTCACTAAAGAAATTGAAAATAATAATTCACTACAATTTTTAGATTTAACTATTAGCAAAGTTAACAATACTTTAGTGTTCCATATATTTAGGAAACCCACCTCAACTGACTCTACAATCCCTTTTAATTCACAACATTGTTTTAAACAAAAAATTGCAGCCTACAATTCAATGATTCACAGAGCGTTCTCTATCCCTTTAAATAAAGAGAATTTTGATAAAGAAATTGCAACTATAAAACAAATAGCCTATAATAACGATATTCCTAACACTATCATCCAAAATTTAATCGACAAAAAAGAGAAACAACTTACCTTAGAATCCATTTATCCTAAATCTAAACCAGACTCAGAAAAACAATACGTATCTCTAACTTATTTTGGAACAATTAGTGAATCTATTGAAAAATTTTTAAGGAAATCAAATCTATCTGTCGCCTTTAAACCCTACAAAAAATTATCAAGTTGTATTTTTAATAATAAAGATTGTAAGAATGCTTTAGAAAAATCTGGTGTATACAAACTAAAATGTAAAGATTGTAAAGGAGTGTATATTGGTCAGACTGGTCGGAATTTCAAAATTAGATTCAAAGAACATTTAAGATCATTTAAACTTCAAAAAACAGATTCAACTTATGCTTGTCACCTATTAGAAAATAATCATTCGCCAGATACAGAAATAATACCAATTCATTTTGCAAACAAAGGCAAAAAACTTAGTTTACTAGAATCCTTAGAAATTTATAAATATAAAGATGATAAAGATAAAATTTTACTAAACGACCAAACAGACTTAATATACTCCCCTCTCTTCGATAGTTGTAAATAACGGTACTTTTACGTTGTATAAATTCGCATGAAAAACTTTATTGTACTCATTGTCTGATGATGACCGAACTGGTCGAAACTAGTAACAAAAATTGTGTTAAATAAATAAGTGATATCAACAAAGTTACTTTGTTTTATTTAAACTTAAAACTTAATAACATTATGATTAATTTTCTGTTTGAATATTATTAATATTATTAGAAAATAAGGATCTCATAATTTATGGAAAGGAAATGAAGTAAGAAATATAATAACAAAAATCAACATAATCTAAAGGATATTTTTATTATAATATAAATATTTATATAAAAAACTTTTGTCGATATGAATCTTTTGATATGAAATTTTTCTCCTATATAGCTGTGTCGTACATTTGGTTCTCAAGTGATGGAAATACGTTTTTCATTAAAAACTCTGTGAAAGTGCAATTAATGTGTTTATATATATATATATATATATATATATATATATATATATATATATATATATATATATATATATATATATATATTCAGTGTGTTAATTAAAACCTGGCCATAGGCGTTTAATATGGGAAATCAGTTTTTCCTTGCGCAAAAGTTCCCAAATTATTTTAGACAAAAATACTTCAAATAAATGTTGTAGAGAATTAAATTCTGTCCCGGAGTTACTAATAAGATTTTATTTTTGACATTTAATAACCGAGAAAATCAATTTTAAATTTATTTGAAGATTGCTGATTTATAGCGAAAGCCATGCAACTCAAACAGAATTTGTCCACTATTTTATAATCTGAAGCTTTTCTTCATGAGAAAGCTTCCATACTTTCAAAGAAATATGTTATTGAACGAAAATCACAAAACACAACTTTTTTTGACACTTCAGGTGGCATACATTTGTTCGTAATTTTGTTTGAATTCCATGGCTACCGCTATAACTCAGCTATCTCCAGAAAAAAATAAAATTGATTTTCTCGGTTATGGAATGTCAAAAATGAAATCCTATTACTAATTCGGGTGCAGAATTTAATTCTCTACAACATTTATTTGAAGTATTTTTGTCTAAAATAATTTGGGAACTTTTGCGCAAGGAAATACTGATTTCTCATGTTAAACGCCTATGGCCAGGTTTTTAATTAACACACTGTATATATTTTCTATTTGTAGCCTTCCGTTTGTCATTGTCACCATTCTTCTTAATTTTTTATTTATTTTTTTCACTGTAGCCCATATTTTGACAACTCCTTCCGAAGGAACAACAAAACTATCTACGAATTAAAACATGCACATTGAAAAATAACAAAATAATTTTAGAAATAACAATATGTACTCGCTTTTGTTTGGCAATATAGCTTCAGTTGCATCTCAGGATGTTATACATTTAATAGAACTATTTTCGCAATATACCCACTAATGTATGTGACTATATTTTTCGAATATTCGGACAAGGATAATTACAATGAAATTTCGTAACTGTTTTCTTCGAGTAAATCTAAATTTAATACCATATTTCTTAATAATTTTTATATCGTTTATGTCTATGGTTGGCATAATCTTCGATTTAATCGTATATTTGAAAGAGAAAAGTACGTCCGCATATTCTTATTGGATATTAGCTTGACTGCTATCACAAATTGCATTATGCAGAAATTTATTTTTTGTAACTATTGTAAAACATCAACGCCGGTAAATTATTATTCCACCCAGTTCGTCCTCTGCAATAACAATATATTGTTAATAATTCAAAATAAATAAATAATGGAAACTAGTTTAATACTTTCTGGCATAAAAAAAACAACTCCATTAATATTTCATTTGCAGCATATTCAAATAACATTAAGATACAATAGAAAAATTCAGTAACAATAATTATTGATATATTTCTTCCGTCACGTCGTCTTATTTTTAGCGAATATTTCAATCGAAGATGATATTAAAATCTTGAAGGCCTTCATAAATTCTATTTCTTCCATTAAAACGTTTCGTTTTCGACTGAATAATGTTTCAGCAGACTGACTGTAAATTAAATAGATAATTAACTAATTTATTTTAAATGTGAAAATAATTTACCTGTAATCTGCTATATCTACTGCTGTTTATGAAATTGAATCTGTAGAATCGGTTGAAGAGACATTATCAACCGTTGTAGGTATGATTGTTCAACTTCGTTTAGCGAAAATCTAATTATCTTTTTTTTTTATCTACATGTTTTTGTTGATGCTGCACATTCATCTTTATATTTAGCCATTGTTAAGTATAAAATAGGTTTTGTGAATCAGTACTTTATTCACATATTTTATGATTTTTCTGGTAGGAGCAGATAACTGACAATAGGAACTTTCCAATAACAGCATTCAATTTCAGTCTTTCTTAATATTTGTAAATATTCTGTAAAAAAATAATACATACAAAATATACATACACATGCCTCCCTACATTTACCTATTAAAACACCGAGTAAACTCGCTCAAAATGTAAAAAAGTGTAAATTAAAACGATTTCAAATCATACCGCAACAAAACCAAACAATCAAAGTATAATGACATATGCAAACTTTATAAAGTTAATGTTACTATGCATGTCAATTACTATTTATTATTAATTTTAAAACGTTGATTGATTCTTATAGAAAATAACTACACTTATTGTTTATGTTTATAAATAATATTATACTACTTCCAGATTGCAAATTAGTTAGAATTTATATTTTCAATTTTCTTAATAGTTATTTTATTTTCCTAATACGGTACGACTGCTATGCGCGCGCAATTACCGTTCAGATGTAAAAATGGCGGTATTTAAATTATCACAACGCTAGATATAATATATACCATGATACAAACGTTACTATTATAACTCATATAAACACAATTTGATTAATTTGAGAATTAAATAGGTAATTTAACAAAATAAATCCTTTAATATAAATTTTACAATAAATACAAATAATAAATAAATACAAAAATGCGAGAAGTAAACTTATTGCCATAAGTTCATAAATATTTACTTAATAATACATAGATAAGTACATATTACAAAATGCAATATATCAGTGTTAAGATATAGTATAATCTACATATATAATAGAAATAATAGAGGGTTAATAGGGTCATATTATATTATGAATCCCAATGTCGAATCTATCTATATTTTGAGAAAAAGGGACATCATGGTTTCCATTTGTAAAACATTACATTATCAAATGCATAAAAATGAATCAGTTTAGTTTTTAAATTATACGTTTTTTTTTTCTTTATGAATAACGTGTAACTTAAGTAAGCTTGCTCGCCACGACAAGGCACTGATTCCAGGAGCAAGAACATGCACTACAACATATTTTTAACTACAAGTACATAGCTGATTTTCGGTAGCGAAATACCGCATCCAGACTACGAGTCTCGTAGTTTTAAATATGTATCTACGAAAACATGTTAAACTAAAATATAATCTAATTAGATTCTAATATAATATATGTTTCGGAACATATACATAGTGAAAAAAATAAATAAAAAATTAAGAAGAATGGTGACAATGACAAACGGAAGGCTACAAATAGAAAATATATACAGTGTGTTAATTAAAAACCTGGCCATAGGCGTTTAACATGAGAAATCAGTATTTCCTTGCGCAAAAGTTCCCAAATTATTTTAGACAAAAATACTTCAAATAAATGTTGTAGAGAATTAAATTCTGCACCCGAATTAGTAATAGGATTTCATTTTTGACATTCCATAACCGAGAAAATCAATTTTATTTTTTTCTGGAGATAGCTGAGTTATAGCGGTAGCCATGGAATTCAAACAAAATTACGAACAAATGTATGCCACCTGAAGTGTCAAAAAAAGTTGTGTTTTGTGATTTTCGTTCAATAACATATTTCTTTGAAAGTATGGAAGCTTTCTCATGAAGAAAAGCTTCAGATTATAAAATAGTGGACAAATTCTGTTTGAGTTGCATGGCTTTCGCTATAAATCAGCAATCTTCAAATAAATTTAAAATTGATTTTCTCGGTTATTAAATGTCAAAAATAAAATCTTATTAGTAACTCCGGGACAGAATTTAATTCTCTACAACATTTATTTGAAGTATTTTTGTCTAAAATAATTTGGGAACTTTTGCGCAAGGAAAAACTGATTTCCCATATTAAACGCCTATGGCCAGGTTTTAATTAACACACTGAATATATATATATATATATATATATATATATATATATATATATATATATATATATATATATATATAAACACATTAATTGCACTTTCACAGAGTTTTTAATGAAAAACGTATTTCCATCACTTGAGAACCAAATGTACGACACGGCCATATAGGAGAAAAATTTCATATCGACAAAAGTTTTTTATATAAATATTTATATTATAATAAAAATATCTTTTAGATTATGTTGATTTTTGTTATTATATTTCTTACTTCATTTCCTTTCCATAAATTATGAGATCCTTATTTTCTAATAATATTAATAATATTCAAACAGAAAATTAATCATAATGTTAATTCGTCATAAATATGCAATAAGTCAAGCTCAGTCTAAATCTTTTCTAGATATTTTGTTGTTGTTTATAATGAATTGATATGAAAGCAAGTTATTAATTTTTTTGTACCTCCCCGTAGCGTGACACTGCAACAAAAAATAAGGAGTAATTTATTATAACTGTTATTCTTTTTATTTATAATAATTCGTAAGCGAAACAGATTCATATTTCATATAGGAGATATATGAAAAATATATCTAGGTACATGGGATATACTACACAAATTTAAATTTGTTGAAATTGCCGCGTTTTGAAAGCCAAACTTACACTCGGTAAATTTAGCTCCTGGGGAATTTGTTTTGTTAGATCTTATAATTAATTATTCTTTTTTCTCTAATTATTATTTATTCATCTATACATGCTAACTTCATGTAATGTTACGAAGAGAAATGGTTATTATAATTTTATTTGTACTTTCCTTTCCTAGGACGGATCTTTATGATTTTCTTCACACCCCTCTACGGGTGGCGCCATATTGAAATGTATATTAAATAAGTTGTTATAATATATATTATTTATTTATAATAAATTTATGGCGGCACGCGAACTTATATAGGAGATATCTAAGAATATACGAAAATGCAAGGCGAGTCATAAAATCTTTATGATTTTTTTTTCACACCCCTCTACGGGTGGCGCCATATTGAAATATATATTGAATAAGTTGTTAAAATATATATTATTTATTTATAATAAGTTTATGGCGGCACGCGAACTTTTATAGGAGATATCTAAGAATATACGAAAATGCAAGGCGAGTCATAAAATCTTTATGATTTTTTTCACACCCCTCTACGGGTGGCGCCATATTGAAATGTATATTAAATAAGTTGTTATAATATATATTATTTATTTATAATAAGTTCATGGCGGCACGCGAACGTATATAGGAGATATTTAAGAATATACGAAAAATATAAGTCGACTCGTAAAATCTTTATGATTTTTTTTCACACCCCTCTACGGGTGGCGCCATATTGAAATATATATTGAATAAGTTGTTATAGTATATATTATTTATTTATAATAAGTTTATGGCGGCACGCGAACTTATATAGAAGATATCTAAGAATATACGAAAATGCAAGGCGAGTCATAAAATCTTTATGATTTTTTTTCACACCCCTCTACGGGTGGCGCCATATTGAAATGTACTCGTATATTAAATAAGTTTTTATAATATATATTATTTATTTATAATAAGTTCATAGCGGCACGCGAACGTATATAGGAGATATTTAAGAATATACGAAAAATATAAGTCGACTCGTAAAATCTTTATGATTTTTTTTCACACCCCTCTACGGGTGGCACCATATTGAAATGTATATTAAATAAGTTGTTATAATATATATTATTTATTTATAATAAGTTTATAGCGGCACGCGTACTTATATAGGAGATATCTAAGAATATACGAAAATGCAAGGCGAGTCATAAAATCTTTATGATTTTTTTTCACACCCCTCTACGGGTGGCGCCATATTGAAATGTATATTAAATAAGTTGTTATAATATATATTATTTATTTATAATAAGTTCATGGCGGCACGCGAACGTATATAGGAGATATTTAAGAATATACGAAAAATATAAGTCGACTCGTAAAATCTTTATGATTTTTTTTTCACACCCCTCTACGGGTGGCACCATATTGAAATGTATATTAAATAAGTTGTTATAATATATATTATTTATTTATAATAAGTTTATGGCGGCACGCGAACTTATATAGGAGATATCTAAGAATATACGAAAATGCAAGGCGAGTCATAAAATCTTTATGATTTTTTTTCACACGCCTCTACGGGTGGCACCATATTGAAATGTATATTAAATAAGTTGTTATAATATATATTATTTATTTATAATAAGTTTATGGCGGCACGCGAACTTATATAGGAGATATCTAAGAATATACGAAAATGCAAGGCGAGTCATAAAATCTTTATGATTTTTTTTCACACCCCTCTACGGGTGGCGCCATATTGAAATGTATATTGAATAAGTTGTTATAATATATATTATTTATTTATAATAAGTTCATGGCGGCACGCGAACGTAAGCAAGCTTGGGGTTGAACGATCTATGGCAGGAATTCAAAAATATAGTCAAAACAACAGCTATGAAAGTCTGTGGAGTAAACAAATTCACAAACAAGAAAAAGCAAACGCCATGGTGGAATAAGGACATAAAAGAAGAAGTTGCAAAGAAAAAGTCACTATGGAAAAAATACTTAGGGAACAATAAAAACAAGGAAAAATACCAGGAATACAAAATACAACGAGAAAAGGTTAAACAATTAATAAAAAACGCAAAAACAAAAACATGGGAAGATTTTGGGGAAAAAATGGAGAAAGATGCTACAGGAAATGCAAAAATGTTATATAGCACACTGAGGAGACTGAGAAAGGAAAAGGGAAACCCACTAAAAAACGTAAAGGATAAGGAAGGAAAGAATATTACCGAAGAAAATAATATCCTAGAAAGATGGCGGGAGTATTTCGAACAACTATTGGAAGGAGGAACAGACAACATAGATATGAACTGCGAAAAGGAAGACCAGAATTATAACGAAGAAGCAGAAGATGATATAGAATTAATCGAAGTAATTAAAGCGACACAGAAACTAAAAATTGGAAAAGCCCCAGGTATAGATGATATTCGGCCGGAAATGATAAAATTCATGGGGGAAACAGGTATATCTTTATTACACCAAATTATCGCCAAAGCTTGGAAAACAAACACAATACCAGACGATTGGAGAACAGCCGTAATAGTCCCAATTCATAAAAAAGGAGATTTTGCTAATTGCAGTAATTATAGAGGAATATCGCTACTGTGTATTTGTAACAAAATGTATGAACGAATAATTGAAGAAAGGCTCAGGCCTAAAATCGAACACACTCTCAAGGACACACAAGCCGGATTTAGGGCAGGAAGATCAACACAGGATTGGATTTTTGTAATCAGACAGATAGCTGAAAAAATGTTGGCCACAGATCAAAAACTTCACTGCTGCGCAATAGATCTGGAAAAAGCATTTGATAGCGTACGTAGAGAAGACATGTGGAAGATACTGAGTGAAAGAGGAGTAAATATAAAGCTAATAAAGGTAATCCAGAGCCTATACGTCACGACAATAAACACAGTACAGATAGCAGGCAACAGGACTAAGGAGTTTACGACTAGGAGAGGAGTTAGACAAGGGAGTATTCTTAGTCCTCTCCTTTTCATTATGATCATAGACAATATAGCGAGAAAGGTGAATGATGGAATAAAAGGTACACACATAGGCTTCAGAAAATTACAACCAGTCAGAATAAACGAGTTATTGTACGCTGACGACCTTATCCTCTTTTCTAAAAGCAAAAAAGAGTTACAAGTCAGAATTGAAAGATGGAGAGCTACTTTACTGCAATACGACCTAAAAATAAACTTAAAAAAGACAGAAATAATTACTATAGGCAATGGAAATGAAGAATCCGAAATAAATATACAGGGAGAAAACATTATAGAGTCGAAACAAATGAAATATCTGGGAGCCATTGTAGACGAAACAGGAAAAATAGAGAAAGAGATAAAGAACCGGATAAGTAAAGTAGCGAACCTGTACGGAGCACTCTACAAAACATTTTTCAACAAAAAAGAAGTAGCGAAAGCAACTAAAGTCCGAATATACGAGTCGGTATTAGTACCGGTGCTTACATACGGAAGTGAATCATGGGTAATAACTAACAGCATTAGAAGCAACATAGAGGCATGTGAAATGAAAATCCTTCGAAAAATAGAAGGTGTCACTAAACTGGACAAAATTAAAAGTGAAATAATCCGAAGCAGACTGAAAGTTAAAAGTGTAATAGAAAAAATTGAAACGCAGCAACTGAGATGGTTTGGCCATATAGTAAGGATGAAGGACGATAGGCTAGTCAAAGCGGTGTGGGAAATGGGAACCGATAACAAAATAAGACCGGGAAGACCAAGAAAAACATGGAACAAGGAAATAGCCACATCCCTTGAGAAAAAAGGAATCAAATGGACGCAAGCAAAAGACAAGGCAAGAGATCGCAATGAATGGAGAAAATTTATCACCTCTACACCTAAGGTAGAAGAGGTACCGGGATAAGTAAGTAAGTATTATTTATTTATAATAAGTTTATGGCGGCACGCGAACGTATATAGGAGATATTTAAGAATATACGAAAAATATAAGTCGACTCGTAAAATCTTTATGATTTTTTTTCACACCCCTCTACGGGTGGCACCATATTGAAATGTATATTAAATAAGTTGTTATAATATATATTATTTATTTATAATAAGTTTATGGCGGCACGCGAACTTATATAGGAGATATCTAAGAATATACGAAAATGCAAGGCGAGTCATAAAATCTTTATGATTTTTTTTCACACCCCTCTACGGGTGGCGCCATATTGAAATGTATATTAAATAAGTTGTTATAATATATATATTATTTATTTATAATAAGTTCATGGCGGCACGCGAACTTATATAGGAGATATCTAAGATTATACAAAAATGCAAGGCGAGTCATAAAATCTTTATGAATTTTTTTCACACCCCTCTACGGGTGGCGCCATATTGAAATGTATATTAAATAAGTTGTTATAATATATACTATTTATTTATAATAATTTCATGGCGGCACGCGGACTTATATAGGAGATATCTAAGATTATACGAAATTATATGTCGAGTCGCACAATCTTTATGATTTTTTTTTGCACCCTCCTACGGGTGGTGCCACATTAAAATATATATTGATTAATTTCCTATAATATATATTATTTATTTATAGTAATTTAAAGGCGGCACGCGAACTTATATAGGAGATATCTAAGATTACATAAAAATGAAGGACGGGTCACACTTTCTTTATGAATTTTTTTCACACCCTCCTACGGGTGCTGCTATATTAAAATATATATTATATAATTTGTTATAATGCATACTATTTATTTATATTAATTTCAAGGCGGCACGCGGCATTATATAGGAGATATCTAAAAAAATATGCACATAGGATAGATAACGTAAACTTTATTATTTTTTTACAAATTCCCTACGGGTGGTTCTATTACAAAATATATATGAGTATATTTGTTATAATACATACTATTTATTTATAATAATTTCGATGCGGCACTCTCAAGATATTTAGGGAATAAATACATTTGTTGATTATATACTGCCATAACCTATAAAGTTTATGTGGTTAGTATCATCAAAATTAATAAATTACCTGCTTCTGATAATTTTATATGTATTATTTTTATTTATTCTTTCGTTTAATATATACTTTATTGTCATTTATTCCTTAATTTCTATAATAATTAGCACTGGTCATGGTAATGCAATGTATAATGTTTGTTCACAATAGGTTGTATTACAGAAGTGGCCGCTAGAATTGGCCGCTAGAATCACTCTGGTATTTAAGATGGGTTCTTGCCAGACTGGAGGTACAATTTAGTAATCGCCAAAAATATAATAAGTAATAATAAATGTTCTTACCGTTGTGACGTTGCTCGTAGAAGAGTAAAGGTTCGAAATAATAATGATTTATTATAACTAAGTTTATTGACTAGTATAAAGATGAGTTGATATATTTACAAATGATGGATCCGACTGTATGGATGAATAGTATTCTTCTAGTATCTCTCTTGATGGACCTCTCGATGGACTCTTACCGGACTCTGTCTTCCCATCGTCCATACAGTCTTTTATATTACTGTAATGCTAAGTCAACAAACAATTGAGGTGTCACCTAATTACCAAATAAAGAAACAATATTATAATTGCTACATATTGCTTATTCTGCAATATTAGTGATTACTACTACTGAGTGCTAATGACATCAATTGTGTGGTGACCTAGTCTTACAAAAGATTATACCTATTCACAAATCAGAGTATATTAATAACGTCACCAATTACAGACCAATATCAATTATTTCAACTATCGGTAAAATCTTTGAAGCTTTGGTAATTGATAAAATAAAATCTGAATGTCACACTATTCTTATTCCAGAACAACATGGATTTTGTACAGGTAAATCTGTTTCAACTAATTTAATTCCTTTTATCACATTCTTAAGCGAAAACATTTTCTGTAAAGCATTTGATCGAGTGCATCTTCCTACTTTAATACGTAAATTAAAATCATTAGGATTTAATGGTTCCTTACTTCGATGGATAGAATCATACGTTTCTAACAGATTTCAATTCGTATACTGCAACGGTTTTAAGTCTACTCTATTTTCTGTTCTATCTGGTGTACCCCAGGGCTCACACCTTGGTCCATTACTATTTCTTTTATTTATCAATGATATATACAAATGCTTCAAATATTGTCATTTTCTTATGTATGCAGATGATTTGAAAATTTATAAGTCTATTATAAATATAGAGGACTGTAAGAAATTTCAAGAGGACTTAAACCGTTTGCATGAATACTGCAACGAAAATCATTTATTACTCAATATATCCAAATGCTACATCATGAATTTCACTAGGAATCATCATAAGATAAATTGTAATTACAAAATTGATAATGTCGCATTGGAAAATAAATCAGTAATTAGAGACCTTGGAATTAACTTTCAACCTACAATGGCTTTCGGGTATCACTGCAACAAAATAGTTAAAGATTCCCATAAAGTTCTTGGATTCATCTTACGTTACAGTAAACATTTTGAAAACCCAAAATCTCTAATTTACCTATTTAATGGTATTTTAAGACCTAAGTTAGAATATGCTTCTATTGTATGGAATCCGCTTTATAATAATACCGTTAATCTGTTAGAAACCGTACAAAAAAAAATTGTTAGACTGCTGTGTATCAAATTTAACATCAACATTATAGATTAATTCTCAGAGATTACAATATTTTGATGTTGTATCACTTAGAAATAGAAGATAAATGAATAATATAGTCTTTTTATACAAAACTGTAAATAACATGTATGATACATTAAACATACTGTGCCTGATTAACTTCCACATACTAAGTAGAAATACTAGACAACAATGTTTATTTCATACACAACAGTCTAATACAAATAGTTCAATGCACTGTGGAATAAACAGAATTATTAATTCATATAATTCACTTTTCAGTCATTATAGACATATTTCACCTTTCTTTTTCAAAATTTAAAACTGCCATTATACAAGAAATTTCATAGGCATCACAGCATACGAACAATTTTTTCTTTTTTTGTTACTCATTTTATGTTTTTTGTTGTATCACCTTATTTTTTCTGTGTAACTGATTTTCATTTGAAAAATCTTTTGTATTGTTCGTGAGAACCTGTTATTGGTCAACTGACTGTTGGTTCTCCTTGTATAGAAAATAAATAAATAAATATTATTTATAATAACATGATACATGGTAGTGTGAACGTATATTTTTTTGCTCTTCAGTTTTTCGCTTTTATAACAAGTAATATTTCAGTTATTTTTGTTACTGTAATATCAAATTGTGCGTAATTTTTAGAGTGTCAGTAATAAGTGCGCATAAATAGTGAGTGTGTTGTTACTGCCCTAATTTCTGCCTAAAATCATTTTTCGAAGTGTATATTTTTAAACAAGTTAATTAAACAAAACTGTGCGTGCTGTATAAACTGACGTTTTTCGAAATTATAGTTGCACCGTTACAAAAATTTACTCGTACCAGCCATGTCTTTATTGTGTACAATCTGTTCCAAACAGTTTGATGTGTCTTCGTCAATAGTCTGCTGTGGATGTTCTCTTTCTTTCCATGAAGTTTGTGCTCGTATCACGCAAAATGATACGCGAAGTTTAAGATCCAAAAAGAATATGAAATGGTTCTGCGATTCATGCGAATCCTCGGCTGGTATAAAATCAAATGATTTTCCTGAACTACGACAACTGATATTGAATCTTCAGGCTGAAATTCACAGCCTCAGAACTGAAATTAGTTCCTTAAAAAAATCTAATTTCGAAGAACATACCGCTTTTGAAAATATCATCACGGATATTAATGATCGTAATACCCGAAAATCTAATTTGATAATATACAATTTACCTGAACCTACGACTCCAGAATCCAATTTAAATGATAAAGTGGGTGAAATAATATCTACTATATCTGATTCTTTACCAACTAATGAATTAAAAATGTTTCGCGTAGGTAAAATAAATCCAAAATCTAATAAACCTAGACCGGTTAAAATCATCTTTAAACACTCGAATAACGTAATAAGTGTTAAAAAATAGTAAAAAACTTAACAATACTAAATTTAATGATATTAAACTATCTAGGGATAAAACAGTGCGACAACGTCAATACTATACTGAACTAAAAGCTGAACTTGTGAAACGCATTAATGCCGGTGAAAATAATCTTAAAATAAAATATATAAATGATGTTCCGCATATCGTCTCAAAAAACTAAATAGCGTCACAACTCGGTCGTTTTCAGTATACTACCAAAATGTAAATGGACTTAACACCAAGTTAACAGAACTTTATTTAAATGATACATCTACAAACTATGATGTGCTTGTACTAAGCGAGGCGTGGCTTAGCGAACATGTCACCAACAACGAACTTTTTGATCAACGCTACTGTGTCTACAGAAGTGACCGTGACAAAGTTCAAACCGGCAAAACCCGCGGGGGAGGAGTGCTCATCGCAGCCAATGAACTATTCAAACATAAACAAGAAGATATCAGCTGGAACTTAAACAAAATTGATGTTTTATGTGTAAAAATATTTTTTCCTAGCTCTTCCTCAATTGTATATATCTTTGCGGTTTACATACCATCTTATACTACTACACATGAATATTTACACTTTTATGAGCACATTTCATCTCTTCCTTTTGTACTTTCGGCCAATGTCTTAATAATTGGAGATGTGAATATAACAAATTTAAACTGTTTTTATGAAAAAAATATCTCTGATAATAATGTCAAACATTTTACAAACTTTATAAATTTTCTCAACATGATACAATGCAGTAGAATACCTAACATTAATAATAACATCCTAGATATTGTTGTTGCTAACATTGATTGCACTATTCAAAAATGCGATTTTAGCTTATTACCTGAAGACAGACATCATCCAGCCTTAGATATAGATTGCAAAATTTTCCTTTCTCCGTATAATAATTTAAAAACCAATGTAAAAACTTACTATAATTATAGAAATGGTAATTACGAATTATTGTATAAACTACTGAATGAGGATGACTGGTGTTTTCTAAACTTTTATAATGATGTTAATGATGCTGTTAAACATTTTTTATGAAGTTTTATATGACTACGTTTATCTCGCAGTGACATAACCCGCTTAAAAATCTAGTGACTTAAAACTAACTCTTAACTCCACCTCGTTTATATCGCATGTTTTAAAGTGACTATAGAATAATTGGCGTTTATCCACTGCTGTTAAACAAAGACAGATAGAAAATGTTGCGGATGACTTACTATAATAATAATAACAAAACGCTCACGATCTTGAAGCAAACCTCGAAACAAACAGTTTTTTGAAGTTTTGAGAGCTTAACTGAAGCGGGTTAGCATTTAATTGGATAAACTAGTGCGAGATAAACGTAGTCTATATGATATTCTTGACGTTTGCATTCCTAAAAAATCTAGTAGAAATTATAAATATCCAATTTGGTTTAACTACGATATTATTACTTGTTTAAATGAAAAAGAATATCATCGTAAACAGTACAAAAAATCTAGCTAAGTCACCACTTAAACAAATTTAAATCCTTCAGATCCTTATCAAAAATTCTTATTAAAAATGCGTACAATAACTATATTAATTCCGTTGAAAATGATTTAATAAACAGTCCCAAATTTTTTTGGAATTTTTTAAAGAATAAAAAGAACTGCAACATACCTTCTGTTATGCAATACGACAATCAGACTTTTTCTAATGGCTATGATATTGCAAATGCATTTGCAACATTTTTTCAAAGTGTTTGTTTATAATAACTCTCCAGTGAATAATAACAATTTAAATTTTAACCCAGACAGTAATAATTTTTGTAACCCTGTCTCAGTAACTAAAATAAGTATTGATGAAATTACAGCTGCCATTAAATCTCAAAAAAACACAAAATCTGTTGGTCCAGATAATGTACCTGTCTAAATTTTTAAAGGTTGCACTGATGCCCTAGTTCTCCCTTTATTTATTTTATTCAACTTAAGTTTAGAGACTAATACTTTCCCTGACAAATGGAAATGTTCTAGCATTTGTCCAATATTTAAGTCAGGCGACAGAAGTATGATTAGTAATTATCGTCCAATATCTCTCCTAAATTCTGTAGCCAAAATTTTTGAGTCAATATTATTTCAGCAGATTCAACAACAAACCATAAATGATATAAGCCCTTATCAGCATGGATTTGTTAACCGCAGATCAACAGTCACCAATTTAGTTAATTTTGTTCAGTACATTTTTGAAGCATTTCATAATAAGAAACAAGTAGATGCTCTATATACAGATTTTCGCAAAGCCTTTGATTCAGTTATTCATACAATTTTATTACATAAATTAAAAATTCTTGGCTTCTCAAATAAATTATATCTCTTGATTGAATCATATTTATATAACAGAATACAGTATGTGCATTGTAACGGCTTCACTTCATATAACTTTACAGCGTTTTCAGGAGTACCCCAAGGGTCAGTACTTGGCCCTTTACTTTTTATATTATTTATAAACGACATAACATCTGTCCTAAAATTTTCTGAATGTCTCATGTATGTTGATGACTTTAAATGATTCAGTATTGTTTCTGACACAAATGATTGCCATTTGCTTCAGGAGGACCTAAATTCTATATTTAATTGGTCGATTCAAAATCATTTATTTTTTAATTTAACTAAATGCAATGTTATCAGTTTCACTAGAAAACATGTGACTATCAATTTCAATTATTTGATGAATGGTGTAAATATAAATCGTGTTACAATAATTAAAAACCTTGGAATTTATCTCGACCCAAAATTATATCTTGTAAATCATATTGAAATATTAATCAGTTCATGTTTAAGATTAGTAGGATTTAAATTGCGATCAACTAATGATTTCAAAAATATAACATGCTACAACGTACTTTTTAAATCGCTATAATTATGAGCAAGTTAGATTATGGCTCTATTATTTGGTCTCCGCCCCAAGCATACTTGGTCAATGTTATTGAAAAGATACAAATTAAAGTTTACAAAGTAGTACATTATAGGATTTTCGGTGTAAGATATTGTGGTTCGTCTGCTTTACTTAAATTATTCAACCTTAATACCCTTGCGAACAGACGAACAAAACATCAATTATTATTTATTTATAAAATAATTAATAATCTCATCAATGACATCGACTTAGTCAATGCTCTGAAATTTTATGTAAATAATTGTAATACTCGTTGCAATCATATTTTTGTCAAAAAAATTTCGCGCACAAATTACTATTATAATTCCCCAATTAATACTATGTGCCGTAATGTAATAATGTTACTTCTGATATTGATTTTTCTGTTACACTTACTGTATTTAAAAATAACCTGAATATTTTAATTTAAATGTTAATTTCTAATTTCATGTATCTATTATTTTTTATTTTTTGTAATATTATTCTGTAATAGGGAATCATCCTGTTGAATAATAAAGATTATTATTATTATAATTTTCATGGTTAGCATAGCTGGCTGATTTATGAAATTTAATTTCTTTAAAATACTTTAACTCTATATCTATTGAATATGAAGTATAAAATGCAATCAAATCGTATAGAGAATAATATATTCTTTTTCTATTTCGGTGTTCTTATATTTCTATAAACGCACTGTTTTGTACTGCAAACACGACGTTTAGAAGATCTATAAGCGTACTATTTTTGGCGCCTTTCATGTTCTAGAGTTGGTAGTCATGCTTTCATAACTGACAGATGACAGGTAACCTCAAAATGGTAAGTTGTTGATAATATTTCAACATATTACTTTTAATTATGGATTTTTATACTTTCTTTAGGTGATAGGACTAGAAAGAAATATAATATTAATTTCACAACCAGAATCAGACCTTGAATCATAAATACAATACACCTTGCAATACACTAATTAATCAATAGTTGACAATATATGAAATTTCAATTATTAGCGAGAAGCGTTACCAACATAAACATAACTAACAAAAAAATGCCTAGTCATAATTTGACGTCGCAATTTAAATAAATTTAATCGTAAAATTACCTCAATAGAAAAAATTGTATAAAAAACACGTATCATAGGCCTGTTGACGCACTCGTCCTTTGTAAGACTCCCCTAGCGGCTCGTTTTTCAAACTTGGACTCGTACGTTAACAGATTGCCTTATGATACTTGTATTTTAATGTACTATTAAGTATAATAACGTTAAGTGTCAATATATCATATTTAACTGTTAAAATCTTCAAATGAGGCTACTTCCGGTTGACCAATTATAACCAAAATATAATCACTTGTTCTTCTGGATGTAAACTTGAGGAATACGAAAAAATTATAATTTTTGGAATCGTGGTATTGAAGTTATGCGACACACACATACAGACATCATTGTAAAAATGGTAAAATCATATTATAGGACCCCAAAAACTTGCTTATTCACTAAAAACTCATGATTGATTTTTTTGTCCAAAGACAATATCTTCCTTACCTAAAAGTGACGGAAGGTAATTAAGTAAAAGTTCGGTATTTCCTTGTATAAAATGCATGCAAAATAGAGCAGTTCCAGTAAAATGAGTTAAATCCATTATTTTATTTTTTTCTTTATTTACTGGGAGTGGTATATCATGTAATACATATTAAATTAAAGTGTTACTGTGTCACAAAGACATGAAAAAGTTAACTTTATATGGCCAAAAAGTAGATGTTGAACATTGACGAAAAATCCTAAAACCGAAAGAAACCCGCTAAAATTAGGCACATGCACACACCCAAATGTAAAAATGTTAAAATCAGATTCTAGAGACTTTAAAACGTGCTTATTCAATAAAATCTCGATATACGAAAATAAATTTCTTTAACAATGTAAACTTATGTTTCAGACTGTCATCAAGCAGTGAAGAAGAATTCTTGTATTTCAACAACACTCATTTACATATAACTTACGGAAATAGTATGCAGAGTATAAAGGAAGAAGAAGAAGAACGTTTAACTTGGAATGACAATCAGATTGACAAACCAATTACTATAAATAACAATATTAAGAAAAGTGGAAAGAGTTTTTGTTGTAAAGTATGTAATAAGACTTTTACTCGGAAGGCGAATTTGACACGGCATATAACGATACACAGTGGGAGAAAGGAATTTCAGTGTCATATTTGTCATAAATACTTTCGATTAAACCAAATCTTACAAGATCATTTGCAATGTCACGAAGGAGTTAGGATGTTTGACTGCTTAATATGCCAAAAATCATTTATTCGTAGCAATCATTTAAAAGAACACATGGCAAGTCATGATGGGATAAAGGAATTCCAATGCCCTACATGTAAAAAATCATTTACACAAAAGTCGTAATTAACAACTCACCAGAGAATTTACAGTGGAATTAAAGTTGGATAAATAAAAACTGATTGTACATTCCAGAAGTCAATTATTTGGGACAAAATTAATAATTATTAGAAATATACATACTATCGTCTTTTATTTTTCAACTACTGGCTAAAACTTTTTTTCTTTATTTTCATAATACCACGTCTTTTGCTTATTTATTATGAGGATACAAATATAAAATATGTCTTTATTCGTATAGTGCTTTAAACATGAATAAATTAAATTTTAGCCTGTAGCTCAAAAACAAACGATGATAGAAAATTTCTGTGGCAACTATTAATTTTATCTCAAAAAAATAACTGTGGAAGAGAAGGAATATTTTTTATTCTTTTTTATTAAGTTATTGATAAAAACAAATATTAACATTTAAATGTTATTAAAAACGAATAATATTAGATAATAAGATATTTTCCATATCTGTTGTCACAAAATGTGTTCAAATAGGTTGCTTTGTAGCATATGATCGTCAATTAATGCTAAAACCACCTAATTAATTAAATGTTACCTACACAACAAACTGGAAGTAGGCGGCAACTGTGAAAATAGGTTATGGAAAATATCTTGTTTTCTAATATTCATTTATAATAAAACTTGTGCTAATATTAGCTTTTATCAATATCTTCATAACGAAGAACAATCAAAAAAATTTCCACACTTAATTTTAGATTTTTCTTTTTCGCCCCTTAAAGTACACGTGTAACTTTTGAAATACCTGTATACTCGTAATTATAATAGATAGGGTATCCGTTTTTTGAAACTCACCACTGGGAACTCAGTTAAATTAAAGCAAAGTTACCCAATAGTCAGACCAGTACCTATTTGTTTTTACCGAACAATAAACAGGTCTTAAGATAAATATAAAAAGTCAGATTTTGCTGATTTTTATTTTTTACATATAGTAATTTGTAAGTATAAAATAATATGGAGTTTTGTTTTGCACTTATTTAGGGCATTTTTTTTAAATTTTCTTTGGATCAACGATGATCAATAAATACACCATTGAAAAGAGATATTTTTTGGTGTTCCAGCGATATATAACTTATTTATTTCAAACTGCAAAAATGCAATAATTATTAAATTTGTGGGTAAAAATAATTATTCTGGCAATGAAACAAATGAAAACACAACTAGGTATTATAATTACTTCGTTGTTCATTACTAATTTTCTAATTTAGTTCTCAAAATTTCATTCCGCCCAATTAATTTTAAAATTTTTATGTGAACGTCATAGATGGCAATGACATATTGAAAACGAAATTTTGAAAGTGTTTCAGTGCTATGTTAAAAATATTAATGAAAATTAAGAAAATAAACAAATTATAATATCTACATAACTAATGATTTCATTTGTTTCATTACCACAACAATTGTTTATATCTGAAATTGTTGCATTTTAGCTGCTTTTTGAAACAAATAAATACACATAAACAATGATGTACATAATTCAAAAACCAACAATGGTAAAAAAATAAGCATCGCCATTCGAGAGAACATGAAAGTCATAAAAAAGTGGAAAACAAAATTCAATTTTATTTCATACTTTAGTTATTGTAAAAATAAAAATTAACAATATTTGAATTTTTGTATTTATCTAGTGACCTATGGCATTTTTCTGAAGAAATAATTTTATCTTTAAAATGGGTCTACTTTGCCCTATATCCCAATGGTACAGGCCGAAAACGGGCATCCTGTGTAGGTATTTATTTCAAAGTTATTGTAGTGCTATTACTTATTCGCTTCTGAATATTGTATAATAAATGACAAAATGTCTGTCTGATTGCATTCAAAAAATGACAGGACGAAAAGCAACGTGCTTTGATATTATATGTATGTATAATTATGATGTATTTTGTTTGTAATTTTTTTATAAGTACAGAAGTAAAGAAATTATTTGTAGACAAATTCTGTATAGTTTTCTTTATCTTTCGTTAAAAAGTAATTGTAGGGATTAAATACTTATTTACGATTTAACAATTTAAGTTTTTCAAACAAAATAAAAATGTTTAACTTACGTACAGGTGTCTCATTTTCGATGTTTCTTTAAGGTAACTTGGGTAATATTAACTATAGAGCAAAATCGTTTGTACATTCCAGGTTTAATTTTTCTAGAAAACTCTAATAGTCGCCACAGGAATTTTTGATTTTCTTTTGTTTTTGAGCTATAGTCAAAAACTCGTTCTTTGCTAATTAGATATTTTTGAAAATTTAATAATTCTCAAGATATAACGCAAACTTATATTTTTATTAAGTTAATGGGAACCTATGTAGAAAATAGTCTCATCATTTTGGATATTCTATAAGTTTTTCATAATATATAACAAGTCTACATTCTTTTATTTTAAACATGAATGAATAATTGGAGTGAAAAAATTGAAATAAATGAAAAAAATCTATTACAAATCACTTTTTCTTTATTTTTAATATTAATTGCTTCATTTTTTATCATTTCTTTAATTTATATAACTCAGAAAGCATATTAAACCACTTTTTCAACTTGTGCTAAAGCCAACTATGTATAACGTTGATAAAATACAATCTATCGAACACGAAAAAAATTAAGTATAATTTTAAGAACATAATTAATAGATTAAAATAACAAATGATGATATGTAATAGTAATAGATTTTTTTTCATCTGTTTCTTATTAATTTTCATTTCTGTTCCCCCAAAAATTAATAATTTATGTTTTATTCATGTATAAAACTAAAAAATATAGACTTGTTGAAAAGCCTATAAAATAAGCAAAAATATGAGACTATTTGCAACATAGGTTTCCATTTAAAA
Source organism: Harpalus rufipes (assembly GCA_951394225.1). Lineage (NCBI taxonomy): Eukaryota > Metazoa > Arthropoda > Insecta > Coleoptera > Carabidae > Harpalus > Harpalus rufipes. The sequence goes on along the minus strand of OX596290.1, from coordinate 10,241,455 downwards.
AAATGTAAGTTTGCGTTATACTCAAGAATCATTAAGTTTTCAAAAAATCTAATTACGCCGTTTCATTTTACGCAAAAAGCGGTACAACATTTGTCTAAACAATTTTTCTCTAACTATCATAATAAATAGATATGAGATATTTTCGAAATGAGCGAAAACCGAGTTTTTGCCTGTAGCCCAAAAACAAAAGAAGATTGAAAATTCCTGTAGTGACTAATAAACTTTTCTCGAAAAATTGACCCTGGAATGTGCACACGGTGTTGCTCTATCGTTAATATTATCCGAGATATTGTAACACTATTTTGGGAATAGCGGGCAGAAAATTGGCGAGAGATTGCGGGTCGGATAGCTGGTTTGGAGATAGAGTCAAATATGAAGAACACAATTAAAATAAAAAGTAAAAGACAACTGTATTGTATGGTAATTCGTTGTACAAAATAGTATGGTGGTCGCTGATGGGTAAAATTGGGTGTGCGATTTAGTCGAATTACTGGTTTTCGGAAAAACGACGCCGGTGACGGTTTTGGCGTGATCGACGCCAGGCGTCGCGACGTTCGGCGGCTAACAGCAGTAATGACGGAAGAGGTGTAGCTACGCGTTTCTGCTCTAGTCGGCAGATTAACGTCGTGCGTCGCGACGGGGACGCTCGTAACTGGATGTTGGCGGAGTACGTGGAGATCGATGGTATATGCGGTGCACGACCAGAAAGTCGACCCCGGCAAACCTCATAGGACTCGGACACTCAGCTGTTTCCAGTAACCTTGTGATCAGCTGTTCCGGCAACCTGATAACAGCGCCATCTGTTCTGTCATAGTTTTCCTTAGCGCTAATTCAAAAGTTGGAATCAGTTTGCTGTCACATTGAGGTGTGGTGTAAACAAAATTTATTTTGCGCCTAAAATTTTTTTTGTATATTGTGTTTGAGAATGTCAGCTTATTTTAAACCATTAAGTACTGACGTAAAAAAATTATATTAATACCAACATTGATCCATATGATTGCGACGAAAGTGATTTTTCCAGGAATATTTTTGACTTTCCAGCAATTTTGCATATGGATATATATATATTATAAATATTTTGTAATTTTCATTTATTTCCCTAAGAGATATTTCATATGAAATTATTGTTTTCGTAACAATACCGTATTAAATACATATTTTTTATTTTGATAAATAAAACTGAAACAAATATTTTCTGAAATTACATTATTTATTTTTGAAAAAACATCTCTACAAACATGTAGGTACACATATTGGCTGGTACCACGAGCCTTGTTTTAAAAATGCCAAATTTCTATATTTAATTTCACCCTTATTTTTGGATAACAATTATAATTACATTTGAATAGAAAGTATGTTCTGCTTTAAAATAATATTTTGGAAAAAATCGTTCTTCACACATAATGATGAAACTAAATATTGAAATTTGACATTTTCAATAAAGCGTTTTCAAATCAAGGCTTGTGGTACCAGCTATTGTTTTAAAACTTGTTTCCACGCTTTAAGCCCTATGTACCGTAATGCGCTGCTCCATATTGCGTAATTATTTATTCAAAATACATGAAACTCGAGACTTTTTTGTCTACATAAAAGTGAATTAAAATTTCTGAAATAAAACGAGTGATTCATAACATTTTTGAGAAATTTTCATTAATATTTAATTTGGAATGTTTTTACAATATGTTTGAATCGTTCATTATAAGTTTTCAAAAATACAACAGACCATACACTCACACAAAACAACAAACAAAATGGCTGTACTGTCACTATGACAAGTGGGGCGCCTGCAAATATGTTTTCAAGGACACTTAAAACAGCTGTATGCCCGCGCTCTATAGACTTTAGGCCTTGAGCGCCGCGGCTTACGCACTGGGACGTCGCGGCGCGGAGTCGGAAAAACGCACTTAGATCGATGAACGCTAAAATACACGACTTAGAATAACGGGTCGTTTTACAGTAACTCTGGATAAACACGCGGACTTGACGTCTGTAACGCCCGTGTTTACACATTGGCGGCGTCGAAACTTCAAATCGGTAACGAGTCACTGTAAAATGGCTAGACATAGACACGCGCAACTTGGTGAATTTAGTCCACGGAGATGATTACGGTCGGTGTCAGTCGTAGTATCTCTGGATGTTTTCAAATACGCTATTCGAAGATGCTTTGGCCTACGCTCAACGAGACACTACTAACTTTCAGTATAGAACTAAACAACTCGAACGGACAGCTCACGGTACGGGTTTTAAAGTTATTTGAATAAGGCAATGTTCATTTTTTTTATTTTTACCCAATAGGATGTTTTATATATTGATGAATGATTAAAGTGATATTTGATGGGAACAGGTGGGCATAACTCAACGTAGATGGCAGCATACTAGCCAAGTACTGTAGCCGCAGATAATTTTGAGTCACTTAACTGACAGTAACAATTTTTTACCTCCCGCTACCCTTGGTAAGAGGTATAGGGATCGTGCTAAAATTCACATATCGAGATTTTGATAAAAGACCACGTTTTATGGTCCATAGAATCCGATTTTATGTTTCACAATGATGTGTGTGTGTGTGTGTGTATCTTCTGGACATTTTACTCAAATACTATCATTCGGAAAATTTTGAAACCTTGTGTTTCGGCCCTATTCTAATATGGAAAGATATCATTAGATTTTGGTATAAATCGAATACCCGGAAATCGCACTATACTTGACGCTCAAAATAGTTTTCTTCCAAAAATACCTTTAAATGTCATTTTTTCTCGATTTAGATTATTATAAAAATTATAGATTATTGAATTTTCTATACGTTTGTATTAATAGTTTCTTTCCGTGTCATCCCCAACATCTACTTCAACATCCTAATCTCTGCCACATTCATTTATTTTTCATTGATACTGACATCTGTCAACTTGAATTATCTGAATATATTACCAGTTTCCATGGTTAGCATAGCTGGCAGATTTATGAAATATAATATCTTTATAAGTCTTTAACTCTATATCTATTGAACATGAAGTATAAAATGCAATCAAATCGTATAGAGAATAATATATTTCTGTTAAAATCTTTAGATGAGGCTATTTCCGGTTGACCAATTATAACCAAAATCTAATCACTTGTTCTTCTGGGTGTAAACTTCAGGAATACAAAAAAAATATAATTTTTGGAATCGTGGTATTGAAGTTATGCGATCCGAAACTTCTGTCACACAGACACACATACGTACAAACATCATCGTAAAAATGATAAAATCATATTATAGGGACCCTAAAACATGCTTATTCACTAAAAACTCATTGAATTTTTTGACCAAAGACAATACTTTCTTACCTAAAGGTGACGGAAGGTAAAAATATCATTCAATAGTGCATTATAACAAACTTTGTTGTAAAATTTAAACTTTTGTTTTACTTTTTTAGTAAGCTTGTGTTTACTCTCTGGCAATTGGTTATTTTTCTTGTCATTTGCGGTACATCACAGATTGCAGTATTCTCTCAAAAATGGACAACGTTGAATGTGATTGCATCCATGGAGTGCACCCCGCCAAATATTACAGAAGCGGTTCAAAACACCTCCCTCAATTTACATTTTCTTCATATGAATAGAAAAATCATCTGTCTACAAAATGATGGTTAAAATATATTTTTTATACACTTTCCCCTGGATCCTGGATGTCTGTGTCCTGCAATCATTTATAAATTTTATTGAATATAAATACTTAAAAAATGATATCAGTGTTATTAATACTATAAACATTTGTATACTGACGTATGTACCTTATTTATAATAAAAATACATAATTGATATTTACAAATTGTTATGCAGATTCTAATCAAATATAAATAATTCATATTTATTATAAGACGCTGTATATGTATACAAAAACAATATTATTTTTTTTACTTACGCAATCTATTAGTGCTCCCAATAATTATCAACCTACTCTAATTACATATTAACTATTTTAACTCCAGAGTGTACTTTTTAAATTGTGAGCGCGCGAAGTGTGACTTGCGCCAACTTCGTGGACCATATTTGTACGTTAATGAAAATGTACGAGGCTATGTATGTACATTATGAAACAATGTGTGTTCCCTAGGGTTCGTTTGAATCGGCTGTTACGAATCGACTACTAGGTTCATTCTTATGCTTTTGTCTTGTGTTAGAAAGTTATTAGAAGCACAAACATGTGAAATGTAACTGCAATATAATTACCACTAGAATTATTACGTATTTTCTTACTTTTCTTAAAACAATATATTTTTTTTATTTAGAGATATAATGCATAAATGTCCATTTTTGTTAATTATATACTAACACTTCCACAAAATATAATGTGGGCACTATTTAAAATTTCTCGTTCTTCAATCGTACTGCGACAAGATACAGTACAGTATGCAAATTTACATGTTGTGTGTACCTATACAAATAACAAGTTTCTATACCGAAAACACAACACAAAAAATTCAAAAACACAAGAAATTTTGAGGACAATGTTTGGCTATTGCGCGCCACGTAAAATGTATTCATGTTCAGTGTTTGTTTACAAGCGAACAGCGCCATCTCTTAGTAGTTAACAATCTCAATACCCCATTGTACGTATGTTGAGAATGGAATCATGTTCGAATCTAATGAGTTTATTTACCAAATGAGACAGGGTGTTTTCTTCATAATTAAAACAAAAGGAAGATGTGAATTTGAAAGAATTTTACCCTTCATGGGTCTCGCATATTAGTGTGACGATACATTGGTGGGTGGGGACAACACTGGTCGGGTCTGCACCCATCGCTGTTGTTTCATTTATTTAGTATCAGAACAGAACAGCAGTGCGAAACATGAATCGCAAGAGGAGAGTGTGTAAGTAAATATAATATACTTGCTTGTATATGTAGAATATAGATTCTCGTAAAAAATGATCGCATAGAATATTTAACGCCAGTAAATTAATAAAGAAGAAAATTGATCGAAAGGAAAATTTCTGACAAAAAAATAATTATGAAAAATATTGGTTGCCAGAATACAAAACTGGGCAGTAATTAATTACTTTTGGTAATTAATTTCTAGTTAAATTACTTTGTCCCACAAAGTAATTTGTAATTTATTACTTTGTAAAAGAAAAAAAGTTTCTTTTGTTTTCGAATTTTTCATGACACAAAACACAAAAGCGACCCCTCTCCAAGCCAGCAATGAGTGCCCGTGAAGTGATGCCTGGTAAACGCCCGCACGGTGCTAATGTTATTATCATTACCGATATTTATGTACAAAGCAGATTGGCACACCCAGCAATGGGTAATATGTTGTGATGGTATATTATTATTTATCTTTTACTTTCTAAAAAAAAAGTAATTGTACTCAAATAACTTTCGAAAAATTGTTTTTTTTTTAATTATTATTTAATACCATGAAGTGAGGGAATCCCCGGGAGACGTGTGCAGTGTAATTCTTCTGCGTAGCGTGTAACGAAATGACAGGGGCTCAATTCTCGACATCGTATTCGTACGAATGCGAAAGCGAAGCGAAGCTCCAATGCGAACAGTAACTCTAAAACGTATTCTCGACTACCCTTCGCTTCGCGTATCGTATGAACACGAATTACACGAAGTACAATATTTGGCAACGTTGCATGAGGCTGCTCGACAACTTCACATATATTTTGACATTTCACTGTTCGCCATTTTGCGAGTAGAAGAAGTTTGAGTTTTAAGTTTATTTTTATTATATTAACATGTAATTAGACAAGAATAGTTAGAAAATATCGGAAAACCAAAGAAAAACACTTATAGAATATATAACAATGAACAATTGCTTACTAAATTCTAAATTTACTACAACATTTACATATAAAGACTCTAAAAGAAATGGGAGGATTTTTTTGTTGAAATACATAAAAATATAAATAAATATACAAAAGTAAGTGATATACATAATTATAACACTAATAACAATTATATGCGTAGTGCTAAACGGTATAGACTTGCAACGTCATATAAAAATACAATTAATGTTAAACTATACAATCATCTATCGGCATCCTTTAAAATATTAAATTTAAAAGAATTTAAAAAAGTAAAAAATATACTAATTATTATTTTTATTCTGTAGAAGAATAAATAAGTTATACTTCTCTTCACTGTGTATAGCTTCATTCAAAGTTTTTATTATTATTATTATATATAATTATTTAATTATATATTATTAACGACTAATTTTAGATGGAACCATATATTATTTTTTATATACGTGTGATGAGTTATAAATGTTTTGTAAAATTGTATACATAATATAACCAAATAGGTAAACTATTTCTATGTTTTCGATAATTATAATGTAATTTTAATTTTATAGAATTTTTAGAGAATACATACATTTATTAATTATTGAAACCCTTTTTATTTCTATATTTCATCAAAAGTAAAATACAAGAAAAATGTGGACATATAAAAAACATATTTTAACATTTCTGATATTCAAATGTCTACAAGTATAACTGTAATCTTGGGTTAATATTTGAAAAATGATTTTTACATTACTATTTTATTATAGATGTAGCTTAATATTCTAAAAAGGTGCTAATCCAATGAAATTTCGAAAAAATCTCATCAATGCGAAATATCCGATAGATCATTTATTGGTATTCCAGTTACATTTTGATATTCTTCATCTAATTCTTCATTTTCTAATCGATCTATTAGTATAAAATTAAATATTTCGTCCATTTTATACTGGTAAAAACAACGTAAACAAGACACAAGTATAAATGAAAGCGAATGACTTAACACGAAAGCGAATGGTTTTACCCTCTCGCTGCAATACGAACAGTATTCCACGAATTTGCAACGAAACGAAGGGTCGTGAATACAGTTCTGTAGCTATTCGTACGAAAGCGCATAATCTTGGCGATTACGAACGCTCGAGAATCGAGCCCCAGTTACTAATAGTAACCATGCGCAATGGTGTTCCCATAGTAATGTCGAGTTAGGGTATTTTCTTATTATTTGAGACGTAATTTGGAAGTACAGCAAAGTGCAATTCTAAAGCTGGATTCAGAGATTGCGTAGTAAACATAGCATAGAATAGCACAGAAAAACATAGATAATGAACATACGGAAAAGCGTGTACTGATTCAGAGTTATAGACATAGCATAGCACAACACAGCATAACACGGAGAATTGGCCATATTTTATTTCGAAGCTATGTTTTGCCATGTTCGGTCATGTGCGCTATGTTTCGTGAGTATTCGTAGTTAAACCACGCCTACTTCTACAGCGCGTTAATGTTGACAACTAGCTAACATTTGTTTTGAAGTTTGGTTAAGACAACTTTTAAGTTATTTTGTATTGCACTTGTGTTTATTATAATTATTTAAAAAGTGACAGCTAAATAAAACTTGTGAAATCAGCAACAAATACTGACATGAAATTATCTACATACAACAATTCTATGTTTTCTGTACAATCTCTGAATTGGTTTTAAGTTTCTATGTTTTCCTGTGTTGTGTATTCCTATGCTGTGTTTACTACGCAATCTCTGAATCCAGCTTTACATTTATTTCTATTTTTATTTAATTGATGGAAGGCAATAGGCAATTAGGCTATAAGTGATTTTCCCTTATACTGGTTCAGTGCTCAGTGTTTCGAACTTGGAACCGTTAATTTCTGAAGATAATTTATTATGAAATAAAACAATATTTGCGTATAGTTCTGTATATATTTAATTATTTAACGACGTTTCGACAGCGAAGTGCTTTGTTATTTACTTGATGAAGACAGCACTTCGCTGTCGAAACGTCGTTAAATAATTAAATATATACAGAACTATACACAAATATTATTTTATTTCATTATATTGTGAGTTCTGAAAGCTTTTTTCGATAATTTATTAATTTGTTGTATTATTATCATTTTTTTTTGTAGTATTTTATACTAAGCAGTATAGTATTATTTTTTGTTGTTGTTTTTCTTAATTTAAAATGAATGTTTTTTTTTAAGTAAATTAGTTGATAAAGTAATTAAAATTTCAATTATTATTTAAAAGTAATTAGTAACTTAATTACTTTATTCCTAGCAGTAATTATATATTAAAGTAATATTTACAATTGTAGTTATTTACTTTGTGAAAGTAATTTGCCAGCTTTGTCCGAAAGCCAGTGGCAATTTATCGTTCGCAATCATACAATTGAAAATTTATGAGCAACTGAACATTCTACATAGATCACAATAATTATTATATGAAATTATTTTACACGGTTAAATCGATTTTTACCTCCCGCTAAGATAGGTATTGGATTCATGCTAAAAATCGCATATCCAAATTTTAATTGTTGGAGGTACGATTTCTCAAAGACCTGTGTAACTACGGATTCCTCAATCTAACAGTAATGAGAAGAGTTGAGTAGGTTCTGGTAACAATTGGGTAACCAGAAGTAGTAGTATTTTAACAAAAATCTTCTAAATATTATTTTTTGAAACTTTGTTATTATAAATATTTAAAAAATATTCTCTATCCGGCACATTTAATTTTTTAATTATATCTTCTATAAATTTAAAGATATAGAAATATAAGCTACCTATAAAATAATCTGTTGTAATAAATCTCACAGGCTATTCACAGCCCAAACATATATATATATATATATATATATATATATATATATATATATATATATATATATATATATATATATATATATATATATATATATATATATGATAACTACTTGAGAAATTTAAATGTGTGTAATTGACAGATAAATGTCACTAATGTCAGTGTCAAAAATTCAGAGATAGTACTGCAGGCCTTTTCTGGTAACGATATTTAATATTTTTATATTGTATTATTAATTATTGTAACGTTTTTTTATTTATATGTTCTCTCTTGAGATCACTTACTTTTAATTCACTTAATTTTATTTGTTTAGTCGCCATTTTATTTATTTTTATTTTTTTACACTTCACAGTTTAACAACCCCACACCTACCTGACACCAATAATTGTAACGTTTTTTTATTTATATGGGTGAAGTGTAAAACATAGACAAATATTATTAATAAAAAAACTCATTCAGATCTTCCGTGTTTTCCTTTCTCTCAGCCTCATTATCTTATCAGAGTGAACCTAGCAGCCGATTCGCAGCAGCCGATTCGAATGAAAAATATTTTGGACAAGCTACTACGGACGTAACATAGCACAATGCAGAGTTAAAGAGTAATATATGAACATAACATACTGAGTATTATTCAGTAAATATTAACATGTAAATATGTAAAATATTATAGAACAAAGAATGTATTAATTGTTTTCATAAATAAATAATAGAAAATAAGAACAATTGAAAATATAAAACAACTAATGATCAAATATAGTGAAAATCAACATTAAATACTCGTTATCATTACAAATAAAGGCCGTGAAAAATAAGTAGAAGCCGTGACAAAACCATATTAGCAACATTTATTACTACACATCCCCCGAATACAAAAATATATAAATTATCAAAATATTTAGGGAATAAGGATTAATAATATAACTTTAAATCCAGAAGCAGCGAAAATTTTACTTGTTTCAAAGTTTTTAATTTTTTTCAAAATAACTAGAAGCCGTGACAAAACCATATTAACAACATTTATTACTACACACCCCCCGAATACAAATATATATAAATTATCAAAATATTCAGGGGATAAGGGTTAATAATATAACTTTAAATCCAGAAGCAGCGAACATTTTACTTGTTTCATTTTTTCAAAATAACTAGAAGCCGTGACAAAACCATATTCACAACATTTATTACTACACACCCCCCGAATACAAAAATATATAAATTATCAAAATATTCAGGGGATAAGGGTTAATAATATAACTTTAAATCCAGAAGCAGCCAACATTTTACTTGTTTCATTTTTTCAAAATAACTAGAAGCCGTGACAAAACCATATTCACAACATTTATTACTACACACCCCCCGAATACAAATATATATAAATTATCAAAATATTCAGGGGATAAGGGTTAATAATATAACTTTAAATCCAGAAGCAGCGAACATTTTACTTGTTTCATTTTTTCAAAATAACTAGAAGCCGTGACAAAACCATATTCACAACATTTATTACTACACACCCCCCGAATACAAAAATATATAAATTATCAAAATATTCAGGGGATAAGGGTTAATAATATAACTTTAAATCCAGAAGCAGCGAACATTTTACTTGTTTCAAAGTTTTAAATTTTTTTCAAAATAACTAGAAGCCGTGACAAAACCATATTAATATCATTTATTACTACACACCCCCCGAATACAAAAATATATAAATTATCGAAATATTCAAAGGATAAGGGTTAATAATATAACTTTAAATCCAGAAGCAGCGAACATTATACTTGTTTCAAAGTTTTTAATTTTTTTCAAAATAACTAGAAGCCGTGACAAAACCATATTAACAACATTTATTACTACACACCCCCCGAATACAAAAATATATAAATTATCAAAATATTCAGGGGATAAGGGTTAATAATATAACTTTAAATCCAGAAGCAGCGAACATTTTACTTGTTTCAAAGTTTTAAATTTTTTTCAAAATAACTAGAAGCCGTGACAAAACCATATTAATATCATTTATTACTACACACCCCCCGAATACAAAAATATATAAATTATCAAAATATTCAGGGGATAAGGGTTAATAATATAACTTTAAATCCAGAAGCAGCCAACATTTTACTTGTTTCAAAGTTTTAAATTTTTTTCAAAATAACTAGAAGCCGTGACAAAACCATATTCACAACATTTATTACTACACACCCCCCGAATACAAAAATATATAAATTATCAAAATATTCAGGGGATAAGGGTTAATAATATAACTTTAAATCCAGAAGCAGCCAACATTTTACTTGTTTCAAAGTTTTTAATTTTTTTCAAAATAACTAGAAGCCGTGACAAAACCATATTAACAACATTTATTACTACACACCCCCCGAATACAAAAATATATAAATTATCAAAATATTCAGGGGATAAGGGTTAATAATATAACTTTAAATCCAGAAGCAGCGAACATTTTACTTGTTTCAAAGTTTTAAATTTTTTTCAAAATAACTAGAAGCCGTGACAAAACCATATTAATATCATTTATTACTACACACCCCCCGAATACAAAAATATATAAATTATCGAAATATTCAAAGGATAAGGGTTAATAATATAACTTTAAATCCAGAAGCAGCGAACATTATACTTGTTTCAAAGTTTTTAATTTTTTTCAAAATAACTAGAAGCCGTGACAAAACCATATTAACAACATTTATTACTACACACCCCCCGAATACAAAAATATATAAATTATCAAAATATTCAGGGGATAAGGGTTAATAATATAACTTTAAATCCAGAAGCAGCGAACATTTTACTTGTTTAAAAGTTTTAAATTTTTTTCAAAATAACTAGAAGCCGTGACAAAACCATATTCACAACATTTATTACTACACACCCCCCGAATACAAAAATATATAAATTATCAAAATATTCAGGGGATAAGGGTTAATAATATAACTTTAAATCCAGAAGCAGCCAACATTTTACTTGTTTCATTTTTTCAAAATAACTAGAAGCCGTGACAAAACCATATTCACAACATTTATTACTACACACCCCCCGAATACAAAAATATATAAATTATCAAAATATTCAGGGGATAAGGGTTAATAATATAACTTTAAATCCAGAAGCATCAAAAATTTTACTTGTTTCAAAGTTTTTAATTTTTTTCAAAATAGACAAAACCATATTAACAACATTTATTACTACACACCCCCCGAATACAAAAATATATAAATTATTAAAATATTCAGGGGATAAGGGTTAATAATATGAGTTTATATCCAGAAGCAGCGAACATTTTACTTGTTTCAAAGTTTTTAATTTTTTTCAAAATAGACAAAACCATATTAACAACATTTATTACTACACACCCCCCGAATACAAAAATATATAAATTATCAAAATATTCAGGGGATAAGGGTTAATAATATAACTTTAAATCCAGAAGCAGCGAACATTTTACTTGTTTCAAAGTTTTTAATTTTTTCCAAAATAGCTAGAAGCCGTGGCAAAACCATATTAATAACATTTATTACTACACATCCCCCGAATACAAAACTATAAAAAATATTAAAATATTCAGGGGATAAGGGTTAATAATATAAGTTTAAATCCAGAAGCAACGAAAATTTTTTTTATTTCAATTTTTTTATTATTTTTCAAAGTAACTAGAAGCCGTGACAAAACCATATTAATAAAAGTTATTACTACACATCCTCCGAATACAAAAATATATAAATTATCAAAATATTCAGGGGATAAGGGTTAATAATATGAGTTTATATCCAGAAGCATCGAAAATTTTACTAGATTCAAAGTTTTTATTTTTTTGCAAAATAACTAGCAGCCGTGACAAAACCATATTAATAACTTTTATTATTACACACCCCCCCGAATACAAAAATATAAAAAAATATTAAAATATTCAGGGGATAAGGGTTAATAATATATATCAAAAAATACATGACACACTATTGAGGTTTTTTATTGACAACTAAACAATTGATAATTCATCTTGTAGTTAGCTGTGCCTCTTGTACAGCGTTGCCTAGTAACCAAAATAGCGTAGTGGTGAGATTCAAATCTCCAACAAAATTATTATAATATTCAGGGGATGAGGGTTAATAATATATAGATTTATCGCCAATTTGACGATGTATATATATATATATATATATATATATATATATATATATATATATATATATATATATATACCGTGTGTCTGTCGTAAAGGTGTACATAGGAGATTAACATGGGAAATTACTTTTTTGCAAGTCCCTGCTCACCTAATTATTTTAAGCAAAAACACGTCAAATAAAAGTTTTAGGGCATAAAATTCTGCATCTAAATCAATTAAAAGAATTAACTTTACATGCTTTATAACGACAGAAATTAAATATGAAAATGTCAAATAAGTTATTTGACAAATAAAACGTCAAGATTTTATTTATTTTTTGTTTAATTCCATGGCTATCGATATTTTCAACGTAATTTTCGACATTTTCATATTTAATTTCTGTCATTATAAAGCATGTAAAGTTAATTCTGTTTATTGATTTAGATGGAGAATTGTATGCCCTAAAACTTTTATTTGACGCGTTTTTGTTTAAAATAATTAGGTGAGCAGGGAATTGCAAAAAACTAATTTCCCATGTTAATCTCCTATGTACACCTTTACGACAGACACACGGTATATATATATATATATATATATATATATATATATATATATATATATATATATATATATATATATATATATATGCGGGCACTTCCCATGAAGGCAAAAATGTATAAATGCATAATTTCCTTATGGGATGAGGATTAATAAGATAAGTTCAACAGAGGTACCGGCAATTTGACGATTTTATCAAAATAACCACAACCGTGACAAAACCATTTTAATATGAAGAATATATATAAGTTATATTTTTAAGGTTCGCGGAAGGGTTTTTAAAAAGGATTATTTATTGCAAGTCGAAAAATTATATTCGCTAATCTTTCCTTTTGTCACAAAGTTACAGTTATAATTTATTTAATTATGTTACATTTGAGTGTTTGGTATGAAATTTACATGAGACTACATCAGACTACATCAGAATGCATCAGACTGACTAAAACTAAGTAAAATTACAAAATATATAGTTTCTCCTTTCCGGTGTCGGGTATAAACCTGGGAACTGCAACCTCAGCAATATGGGCTGTGGTAACTCCTCCCTTCTTAGAATTTGGCCTCGTCAGGAAGCTTCAGCGGCGACCTGGGGGTTGAAGTTGTTTGGTGAAGTTCAATGTCTCTGGCTGTGGACTGATTCCTTCTCGTGGATTTGAGTGGAAGTTTCTTTTTAAGATAGACTATGACAGAAATAATAGCAACAATAATAATTATAACATATAATGCTAAAACGGGGTATTTGATGCCATCTTCTTCGTATCTTGTTATATCGTCGTGCAGGGTGTCTTCTAGCTTGTTTATTGGCCTGAGTTCGGAGATGCTGTTCAATTCGATTGTAGTTTTTGGAATTTGAGTCTTATTGAAATTAATTTTGTAATTTTCAATTACTGTTGGTTTGCCAAATGTACCATGTTTGAAGTCGGGTTCCTTGTTTTGTATTTGTAACTTACATCCATCATCTTTGATAAGGAGTATACCTTGAAGGCTTCTTATATTGTCGGCGTGACTGCATTTAGTTTCTAATTTTTCGGGGTACGGAAATATAGCCAAATATTGGTTGATTTCTTCCAAATATTCGAGATGGTTATTCTTTATCTCTAGTTTGACGAAATGACAGTTTTCGACGGTGTTTTTCGTTAGGAAGTTAGCCTCGCAAGAGTCTTCGGTTATTTCCTTGATTTTATTAGGACATTGGAATATGTTTCTTTTATTGCGGTTACACGTACCACATAGAGATCTTATTTGACCAGTTTCAGACTTCAGAATATAATCGTGATTGGGTATAATAGTAATTAAATTAGAATTGTGTTTTGTAGGGGTAGGAATTAAATGGATTAGTTCGAAATGTGTTTCATAATTTATTGGAATTTCGATAAAATATAAAATTTTGTTGTCTTGTAATTTGCAATTAACTGAGAGTAAATTTTCAATTTCTGCAATGTTTTCCAAATTTATTTCAAATGGCAACTCATCATTGTAATATTTTGAAATTTTGTTTAGTTCCTCATAAAGGTCATTTGTTTTGATTATACTGGGGTGTATAGTGTGAAGTTTACAAAATGTGAGGGAATTTTCAATGTCTTGAAGTGTGTTAAATGTTAGTGTATACAAAGTATCCAATTGATTATAAATATCTTTAATAAATAATTTGTCGTCATTTTTTGTTCCGCTAATAGCCAAATGCATGAGTTGTTCAATTTTTAATTTTAGGGTGACTTCATTTTGTCTGATAGTGTCGACAGTCTTGTTAAAATATTTTATTATTTGGTGACTAACAGAGTATTGATGCTTAATTTGGTTGTTTAATTTAAATTGATTTTCTTGTAGGTGATTTAAAATTTTAGTGTATCTTTTATTATCTTCTTCATCCAAATTTCCTGTAATAGCTTTCACAACTGTTCCTAAACCATTGACTACCTATACCTCGTCTTATTCGAGTGCGGGTGGATAAATGGTTGAATTTTTCATCGATGTTGTTCTTTAGGTATTCTATAATTTTGTTATTATTTTCGAAGTCTTTTATAGTTATTTTGTCTGTGTTTAGTGTCTCTACAAGATTTGTGTATTGTTTATTCAGGTTTTCGTATTGTGTTTTAAGTGGAAACAGGTCATAATAGTGTACAAATGTGTGTTGTGTTCTTTGTAGTTTTGCAGGTCCGAGATTAATAGCCAAAAGTCCTGGATTGCGGGTAATGTCCTTTACATCTATTCCGTATGAGCACGGGAAGTAGATGGACCTGGAATTGCGGGATTGTTATTAATTATTTTTCTTGGTCTTTTAATGTTTGCAAGATGAATTTTGGGTTGCTTTTTGTCATTGTTTTCTGTATCTATTTCGGCTGTTTTCAAATCTTTGTTAATTGTTTTCATTTTCTCTTTCTTAAATTTTGGATTTTTTGTTTTATTGACCTTTTGTTTATTCTGTACATAAATTGTTTTTGGTATTTCCGGGAGTTCTTCGCGATTTTCATTTATTTGATTAATTGTTTTTGTTTTATTTTCTTGTAACTTATTATTAATATTTTTGTATACTAATTTAGTTCTTTCTTTATGTTTTTGAATATAATCCTGGGTTACTTGTTTTTCTAATTCAATATCAAGCGGTGAATTTGTTTCTAAATGACCATTAATGATTTCGACTGGTTTTAAATTTGTTGTGCTATGGTTTGTATTATTATATGCTAAAAGTGCATAATTAACT
This sequence comes from Harpalus rufipes, assembly GCA_951394225.1. Classification (NCBI taxonomy): domain Eukaryota; kingdom Metazoa; phylum Arthropoda; class Insecta; order Coleoptera; family Carabidae; genus Harpalus; species Harpalus rufipes. The sequence continues at coordinate 10,225,480 of OX596290.1, read as the reverse complement.
TTTTCATCTATTGAATTATTTTTAAAATTTTCCTGCATATTAAATAAACGAATATGTTCTACTAGGGTGGAATGGAATCGTTCAATTAAACCGTTAGAATTTGGATTTTGTGAGCAGGTAAAATGAATTTCAATTTTGTGGAGAGCTAATAATTCTTTTACAATACTATTTTTAAATTCGAGTCCGTTGTCTGAAGTGATAAATTTCGGTATTCCATGGTGTGAAAAGAAATGAGTTAATTTGTTTGCGATCTCGACAGCATTTGTTGAGCTAACTCTGTATGCTTGTGCATATTTGGAGAAAGCGTCAATGATAGTAAGAAATTTAGTGTTTTCAAGTGTTAATGTGTCTACGTGTAAGGTGTCTAGTGGTTTGTTAGGAGTAGGGGTGATATTTAATTTTGGTTTAATAGGATTTCTTTCATATTTTGCAGCTAAACATACTTCGCATTTATTTATGTAGTCCGTAATAATTTTTAATTGGTTAGGCCAGTAGTATCGTTTTTTAATTTGTGTATGGGTCTCGTTTATTCCACGATGGTTTGTTTTTCCTTCGTGATAATTTGTGATGACTTGTTGAATTTCGTCTTCTTGTTCTATATCTATTAATTTTGTATTACTTTTGATAAATTTGATTTCTGAATCTTTGAAATATTTTTGGAGTGCGTTACTGAATTGTTCGTAAATAGGGCTTTCGAAATAGAGATGGTATGTAGCGTTAGGGGCGACATATTGTTTTATAAAATTAACAATGTCTTGTTCGAAGTTTGTTTCCGATATTTGAACGTAAAGTCTCATTTTATCAACGTGAATTTTTTTTATTCTAGGTTTAGATGGAGAGTGTTTTACGAGAGATATAAAAATTTGATTTTTTCCAAAGTTAACTGGGGATTCGGTAATTGTTATGCCAACAATGGGGCTTTCAGGGTTTGAATGAATAGTTTGGTCAGTTTCGGGATCTTTTTGTTCGTCATCATCGGGGTTTACTATTAAAGATTGTGTGTCGTTATCAGGGTTAAAATTTTCATTAAAGTTTTCAATGTATTCAAAAAGATTTTGTGTGCCTGCATCTAGTGTGTTTATGTTTAATTCTATTCGCGAAAGTGCGTCTGCATTTGTGTTCAGCTTGCCTTTTTTGTATATTACTTCATAATCGTAATCTTCAAGTTTAGTTCTCCAACGCATGAGTTTGGAATGTGGGTCTTTTAATGAGTGAAGGTATTGTAAAGGTTTATGGTCGGTAATAATTTTGAATTTTCTTCCAAAAAGGTAATGTCTAAAATATTTAGTTGCCCATACAACGGCAAGTAATTCTTTTTCGGTGGTACTGTAATTTTGTTCCGTATCGTTCAACGTCCTGCTAGCGTATGCAATAGGAAGGTCGGAACCGATAGTGCCTTGCGATAACACAGCGCCAATGGCGTAGTCACTCGCATCTGTAGTAACGTTAAATGTTTTTGTAAAGTCTGGGTATTGGAGTATTGGTTCATTCATCAAAAGATTTTTACAAGTGTTGAAGCACTGAATGTACTCAGGGTCATTGTACTTTACTGTCGAGTCTTTCTTTAAACATTTGGTCATAGGTTTGGTTAGATGTGCGAAATTTTTTATAAATCGTCTGTAATATCCTAAGAGTCCTAAAAATGCTTTAATTTGTTTTGTAGTTTTGGGGATTGGATAATTTTGAATAGCGTTGAGTTTATTAGGATTAGGTTTCACACCTTCCGGGGTTACTACATGTCCAAGATACTCTACTTCGGTTCGTAAAAATTCTGATTTGTCCAGTTGTATTTTGAGATTAGCTTTCTTTAATCGATTAAAAACTGTTTTTAAATTTTCTATATGTTCCTGAAGAGATGTACTAAATATAATGACGTCATCCAAATATACAAGGCAAATTTTGTTAACTAAATCTCTAAGTACGTTATCCATTACTCTCTGAAAAGTGGCGGGGGCATTTTTTAGTCCAAATGGCATTCGTAAAAATTCATAATGTCCGTTTTCGGTGTTAAAAGCCGTTTTCTGAATGTCTTTTCCATCCATTTCAATTTGGTGGAAACCGGATGCTAAGTCCAGTGTAGTAAAATATTGGCAACGTCCTAGTTTATCGAGTAAGTCAGTAATGTTAGGTAAGGGGTATTTGTCGTCAATAGTCTTTTCGTTTACTTTTCTGTAGTCGATAACTAAACGCCATTTACGTTTACCTGATGCATCGAGTTTTTTGGGGATTACCCAAATAGGGGAGGACCATGGAGAATTAGAGGGACGGATTATGTTTTGGTCTAGCATTTTTTGAATTTGTGTTTGTACTTCTTGTCGATGAATTTCGGGGTATCGGTACGTTTTGGTATAGACAGGTATTTCATCCTTTGTGCGTATGGAGTGTTTTATTTCATTAGTGAATGTCAATGCCTTATCGTCAGAGTGAAAGATCTCAGAGTACTCCGTCAGCAGTTTTCTTATCTCGCGCTTCTCTTCCTCGTTCATATGGTCGAGTCTCACTTTACTCATATCAAAGTTATTATTTTCTATTTCTTGATTAAAATTTAGATTGTTAATTTCAAAATTGTTTAAAGAATGAACTTGTACACAGTTTACAGAGTTAATAATTTCTTCGTTTTTGCTTGAGTTAATAATAGGATAAACAATTTGATAATTTTGTATTGTAGCCAAACCTTCGGGAATAGTTATGTCATTTATTTTAGTTTCTGGGATAAACACTTCGCCATTTTCTATATTGTGAATGAAAAGTTTGGATAATTTCTCGGAATTAGGGGGGATTTTTATAAAATGTGATTTAGGGAGAATTTTGTGATAATGAATTTTGATTTCCTGATTTGGTGTGATTATTTTGTCGTTTACCAGATCTATACTAGCATTTAATAGTTTTAAATTGTCGAGTCCTAAAAGAATGTCAAAATTTTTATGGAAGTTAAATAGATGATATTTTAATAACATGTTAGGAGAATTAAATAATTTTGATGCTGGTATTATGATACTAAAATTTTCAACTGATGTTCCGTGAGCTGTAGTAATTTTAAATGGGTCATTTTTTATTTGCGTTTTGAAAAATTTGCTTGCAATGTTTGGGTTAATAAATGAACGTGTGCTACCAGTGTCGATCAGGGCTTTTAAGTTTGATTCGGGGAAAACTACGAATGGTAATTCACTATGATTGTGAATAACATTCATAAGTTCGATGTTGGTTCCGAGGCTGGTATTGGAAAAAACTCGTCCTGATCAGGCTCAGTAATGTAGTAATTAGGGTTTAACTCGTTCTCGGAATAGTCTACGTTTTGATCGTCAATTTCTGGCTCTACATAATCGTCTATTTCGGTTGTAAATAATTCCTCTGCTATGTAGTTGGGTCTGTTTTGAGACGGGTAAAATTGTTGCGGACGATACGGATTGGGTGTCGCGCGTGGTGTCAGTGACTGCCTAGTGCTGATACTCATAGGCGTCGGTCTGGGGGCTTTATAGTTAGGATTTGGCCTGAAGACGTTTTGTTGGGGTTGATTATTGGGTTTAGCTATTTGATTATTAGGGTATTGAGTGCTGAATGGTTTCTTAAATTGCTGGTTTGTATGGAATTGATTATTATTTGGTTTATAGTTTTGGTTAGTGGGTGGAATAGGTCTGTATATCAGTTGTGGGTGTTGTGTTTGTCTATATTGCGTGTGTATGTTCTGTTTTTGCTTATGTTGTTGGGAGTGTTGTGAAATGTTTCTGTGTTGTAAATTTGTATGTGTACGACTATGTGTTTCGAGTTGGAAATCATTGGTTAACATGTTTAATGCAGTGTTCATATCTTTTGGGTCTTTGGTCCTCATGAGGGTACCAAGTGGATCTTTAAGTCCACGTAATAGAATTCTAAGTGCATAGTTCTTGAAATATTGGATTAAGACGGGTCTAGCATCAATAGTAACAATAGTGCTTATATAAGAAATTTGCAAGTTTAAGACATCTTGTACACGGTTGTAAAATTCGAATGCTGATTCATTTCCTTGTTTTAACTCAGTCATTTCAATGTTTAGTGTGTACATATCTCTTTTGTCCGAGTACGTGTTAAGCAGGGCATGTTTTAAATCATCCCACTTTGTGACTGTGGTGCTAGCGATATTTACTGCTGCATCACCTTTAATTTTCGAAAGAATGCTTGACATTAAAAATTCATTTTGGAAATCGTTAACGTCAACCAAATTATAAAATTTGTTAACAAGTTTTTCGCATATTTCCAAAAATCTGGATAATAGCTTACTGTCGCCGTGGAATTCGGGGATCATGTCTAAATAAATTTTCTCTAGTTTTGGTGGGGGTACTAATGGTACTTCTGGTTGTGTTTGTGGTTGTGCCATTTTTAAAGGTTTTTTCTTAGTTAAATTGGGGCTAAAAGTTATATAATAAGGGAATTCTGATTCTGAGTCAGATGAGCTAGTATGATTTTTTATTGATTCTAAATCAGAATCTGAGTCTGAATGGTACTGATTACTATGTGACATGTGCAACTCACAATAGAAGAATGATGATGTCCATGGATCGTGCTGCTTCCTGCTGCTCTGTGTTCGTCAGGGCCTGGTTCTGCTTCTACGATGTTCGCTCGTGGATGCGGGTGAACCTGGATTGGCACGGGATGTCTTCTTTCTTCAGTCTTCTTCAGCCTTCCGATATTCGGTTAATCGTTTGAAAACGAACGCGGATTTCACTATTCACGGAAATCGCCCGAAAAATCCGTTACGACTGCGCCAGTTATATTTTTAAGGTTCGCGGAAGGGTTTTTAAAAAGGATTATTTATTGCAAGTCGAAAAATTATATTCGCTAATCTTTCCTTTTGTCACAAAGTTACAGTTATAATTTATTTAATTATGTTACATTTGAGTGTTTGGTATGAAATTTACATGAGACTACATCAGACTACATCAGAATGCATCAGACTGACTAAAACTAAGTAAAATTACAAAATATATAGTTTCTCCTTTCCGGTGTCGGGTATAAACCTGGGAACTGCAACCTCAGCAATATGGGCTGTGGTAACTTATATATGCTGGCACTTCCCATGAATGCAAAAATGTATAAATGAATAATTTCCTCAAGGGATGAGGGTTAATAAGTTTAAACTCAGAAGCAGCGAGGATTTTACTTATTTCAAAGTTTTATTTTTTTCCAAAATAACTAGAAGCCGTGACAAAACCATATTAACAACAGTTAATACACACCCCCAAATACAAAAATATAAATATATAATGAAATTAATTTGGAAAATAAATTCAAAGACTGAACAAATATCAGCATAAAAACATATCTTGACTATTGAAAAGACACGGCAATTGTGAATGCAACAAAATCTTCACATGCAAATAAATTTTCAGAACCACTGAAACTATTTTTTCTGTATATTTTCATTATAGGTGGAAGATTGTTATACGAATGTTATATTTCATGACCCTATTACATTAACAGGATCTTATCCTTTTGAAATAAAGCGAAGTGAACGAGTAACAAGAGTGAAAAAATATAAATAATTTGAAACTTTGTTAAAATGAGATTATCTTGTATTTCGAGGTTTTTACCTTCCGTCACCTTTAGGTAAGGAAGGTATTGTCTTTGGTCAAAAAATTCAATGATGAGTTTTTACTGAATAAGCATGTTTTAGGGTCCCTATAATGCGATTTTACCATTTTTACGATGATGTCTGTATGTGTGCCTGTGTGTGTGTGTCTGTGACAAAAGTTCCGGATCCCATAACTTCAATACCACGAGTCCAAAAATTATAATTTTTTCGTATTCCTCAAGTTTACACCCAGAAGAACAAGTGATTAGATTTTGGTTAAAATTGGTGAACCGGAAGTTGCCAAATTTGAAGATTTAACAGTTAAATTTGATTTATTCACATTTAATATTATTATAACTTAAAGAATATATTATTCTCTATACGATTTGATTACATTTTATACTTCATATTTAATAGATACAGAGTTAAAGAATTTTAAAGAAATTAAATTTTATAATTCAGCCAGCTATGCTAAACATGGAAACTGCTATTATATTCACATAATTCATATTGACAGATGTCAGTATGAGTAAAAAGTAAATTAATGTGGCAGAGATGAGGATGTTGAAGTAGATGTTGGGGAAACACGGAAAGATACGGTAGGAAAATAACTCTAGTGTTACAATTTTCTAGAAAGATACAAGAAAGACGATTACATTAGTTTGAACATGTCATGAGGAGAAATGAAGAATTATATTTGAACAAGAATGAGTAGTTTAGTAATGGGAGGTTGAAGAAGCAGAGAAAGACCAAAGATAAGATGGAAGGACTGTATTGCGGAAGACTTGAGAGAAAAAGAACCGCATGAGAACGACACGCAAAAATATCGACTCCTAACGAATGGGAAAAGCTAAAGAGGAAGAAGATGTCAGTGTCAAGTGCAATTTGAATAGTTTGTTTATGAAATAATTTTACTGGAAATTTAGAATCTTTTCCAAGAAAAATTATGTATGGAATTTATACATTATACACAGGATTGACGGAAGGTATTGTGCTGGCCACAACAGATTTTTTAATATAGAAATGGTAGTTATTAAATAACACATTTATATTTTTTTTATTAACATAATATGTACCATGCGATTAAATAAACATAGATTAAATACAAAAATAATTGATATTATACAATGTTCATACATTTATTGCCCAATAGGAAATACATTGGGAATAGCGACATTACACTACAATATTGGCAATACTTTGACAATACTGGTAATACTTTGGCAATACTGGCATTAAACTGGTAATACCTGGTAATACTAGCAATACTGGCAATAAATCACATTTATTGCCAAAATTGGGAATCCCTGTACATTTTTTGCTAGGTGGGTGACCCCTCGGTATCATGTATGGCGTAAATGCGCAAAGCAGTGTTTTAGTTTTATACGCTGCTTGAATGCGCTTGTGCACTAATTTGTTAGGCACGGGAAGGGGCAGAGTCCCACGCGTCTCGCGTCCTAATATCACTTTATTTGTAGCTGTTGCTTTTTGAGGTACTCGTATAAGTTGCACATAGTCTAAACTTTATTCTGATTATAGATTTTTTCCAATACTTGTTATTGGTATATCTATCCTAGTGGAAATTTCTACATTTGTTTGGTGTTCTATATTTTGTAGATCAATCTACAAATATTCTTTTCGTATTTTAAAACATAGTTGTTTTTCTCATTTGCCCTGTTAAGTAAATATATAGTCTTTTTTCTCTCTCGTTTGTGTTCTAAAGAGTTTTCTTATTTGCTCGTAAATTTCCATTTAAAGGTTTTCTCCAATACTTGCTACTAGTATATTCCTAGTAGAACCTTTTACATTTTTTTGGTGTTCTGTATTTTGTACATCAGTCTACACGTATACTTTTCGTATTTTAAAACATAATTGTTTTTCTCATTTGCTGTGTTAAGTAAATATATAGTCTTTTCTCTCTCGTTTGTGTTCTAAAGAGTTTTCTTGTTTTTCTCGTAAATTTGTATTTAAAGGTTTTCTCCAATACTTTGTATATTCGTAGTGGATCTTTCTACATTTGTTTGGTGTTCTATATTTTATACATCAATCTACACGTATTCTTTTCGTATTTTAAAACATAATTGTTTTTTACATATGCCGGGTTAAGTAAATATAGTTTTTTTCTCTCTCTCTCTCTTTTCTCTTGTAATTTATTTTTTTCGTTTTTCTCGTAAATTTGTATTAAAGGTTTCCTCCACTACTTGCTATTTGTATTATCCTAGTGAACTTTCTACATTTGTGTAGTGTTCTATATTTTATACATCAAATTTGACGTATTCTTTTCGTATTTTAAAACATAATTGTTTTTAACATTTGCCGGGTTAAGTTCATATAGTCTTTTTCTCCCTCTCTCTTTTGTTTTGTAATTTTTTTTTTTCGTTTTTCTCGTTAAATTGTATTTAAAGGTTTTCTCCAATACTTGCTATTAGTATATTCCTACTGGAACTTTTTACATTTGTTTGGTGTTCTATATTTTGTAAATAAGTCTACACGTTTTCACGTGTTAAAATAAATTCATATTTATATTTTTTGTTGTATTTATTAATTACACAATATTATTTATATTTATTTGTATTTATTTAGTTTTATAGTTTGCCGTAGAGTTTTTTTCTGTGAGTTTCATTTTGTATGTACTAGTATTTATTTCTAGGCCTTGTGTTGGATTTAAATATTTATATTTGTACTGTAGGTAATTTATTTCTATAATCAGAATGCCACGAAAATATTCTTTATTTGAAAAATTTGTTTCATGTTTGAAACAAAATAAGTTTACTCTGAGTATTCTAAAAAATATTTCAATTCATAGTGAATTATCTGCATTTTCCAATATATGTAAGATAATAAAAATGAAGAATAACTTGAAAAATAGAAAATTATTATATAAATATTTTAAAAAAGAAATGAAAAACTCTTCATTTGGCCACAAAGCTGATTCAAAAAAAACTAAAAAAACACTCTCCATAAATAAAAAAGAAATAGCCTTTTCGACTCCTATTTCTGAAACTTATAATGAATTGGTAATAAATGACATAACTCCGATTGACATAGTGACTCCACCAAATAAAGAAATATCTTTGCAAAATTATTTTAAAAAATCTGAAGGAAATACTAACATTCAAAATATTAAACGAAATTTATTTCCTTCGAATGAAGAACATCCTACTCTTACATCATCAAATATATGTAATAATACAGTTACAGTTAATATTAGTAGGAACGACAATATTGGAATTTATTACAATAACGTAAAGATTCCGAAGGTATTTTGGGATAAGTATTTCTATGAGAAAAAACAGTTAAAACGAGGATGGACAAATGAATTTAATGAATATTTTTCCAATATTTATCCGATCTGTGTTTTGTCTATTAAATGGCATAAATGTTATTTGAACACAAGAAAATCAACGAAATACACGTTTGTTGCTTTTGGTTTCTGTAAACATTCAGATTGTGCGCGGTTTAAATTTTTCACATCTACTAACTTAAAATCGCGTGTTGTATTAATTAGTATTAAACAATTTGGAAAAATTAATCATGGTTCCGAGCAACACAGGAGATTTATATCTGGAGAAAAGAGACAATCATTTGCAGAAAGATTAAAAATAGAAGCTCCTAGCGTTGTTCGTTTACAAGAAATTTCTGCAGCGAGCATTAATATTATTGAAAACGGTAATTTAACTTCTGCACCAAATTTGAATGTCCTGAAAAAAATATCAAGCGAAAATATTAAATCGGCAGATTTAGATACTGACATATTGAAACATTTAGGAAAACTTCAAATTCATCAAAGAATGTCTGAAAAATGGAACGGGAAATACATAAAAGGGTACATACAGGATATTGGTTATGATCGGTTTTACGTTCGACTACAAACAGAAGAACAATTAAGACACTTAATTTCATTGCGAAATAATCCAATATTTTTATATTTAGATGCTACTGGAAGCATAGTAGCCCGCCCACCATGGGTTAAAAAAAAAGTGTTTTATTATGCCCTTGTTTTACATCAAACTAAAAAGTCACCACTGCCTATCTCGGAATACATCTCTTCTGGACACAATATTCCTTCAATTTTATTTTTCCTTACCTCCTTTATTACGGATTTGAAAACCATATCTAATTATAAAAAACCGATAATATCCAAGATTGAAACAGACTTCAGTATGGTACTCGTCCAAAGTGTATTAATTGCATGCAATAAAATGGATTTACTACAAATTTGCGAGTATCGTGGAAACATATATATGCAGGAATTTCCATCGACCACATGACCTTACTTCATTTATGTTCAACCCACTTCTTCCACAGTGCAGTTCAGAAAATAAATATCATGACAAAAAATGGATTTCTTAGGAGACTCGCTAAATGTGTAGTCGCGTCAATAATTCATTCCAACAACATGCTAACGATAACCAATTTTTGGGTTAATATATTAATTGTTTTTGGAGTGCCCTACAAGTCAAATGAATTTTCTAGGGCACTTGATGTTGTTAAATCAATTAAAAGTATTTACGCTGAAACGCTAGGACCCATTTTAAAAATTAAAATTTCTACAAATTTTAAATCTTTACGACAAAATTCACCATTTTTTATATATTTTGATGCAATTCAAAATGATATTTTATCTCAATGTAATTTGCAGGAGAAAAGTAATACAAAAAATGAATTATATTTTCCCAGTTTTATAAAATATTTATTGAAAGAAGTTCTTGCATTTTACCCTATTGTATCTGGTGTCCTATTAAAAAAGTACGGTGTAAGGAAAGATACCAATGCTTATATTGAAAACTGGTTTAAGATTGTGAAAAAAGATACCTTTGGAGCGAAGTTAGGACGACAAGCACCAAGGTTCATTAATAAAATGGAAAGCCTTTTAAAAGGTCGAATTATTGACCATAAAATCTTATTTAATAAAACGAAACCATTAAAGACAAAGAAAATTTATTTACAAGAGAGACAAAATAAGAACAACTCTGTTATGGATGACAGTTTGAATATTTCATTGTCACAAGAAATGTGGGCAAAAAATAATTCTCCCATTACAAAACAAAAAAATTATTTTAGTAATTATAAGGATTCAAGTATTCTCACCAATTCGGCAGATAACGACTTACCATATGATGTTCCTTGGGCTAACTACGTTACTTTTCCAGGCATATTGCAGAACATATATAATGTTTACGGTCATATTCTTACCGTAGATATTTTAAATTCTTTACGTCCGAATGAATGGTTGTATGATGATGTTATAAATTCTTTTTTCTGTGTTGTTTCACATTCATTTAAATTAAAATCGCTTAATATTTGTTACTTTGATACGTTTTTCATGACAAAACTTTTATTAGACAGATTTTTCTCATTGCGACAATGGGCACAACAGATGAATGTAATGAATAACGATCTATGGCTCATTCTTTTGAATTTACACAATAACCACTGGGTTTTAATTTGTGTGATTTTAAAGTTAAAATTCATTTGTTATTTAGATTCTTTACATGGATCTCCTACAGTAACCACCATTCAACATTTGATGCGTTTCATCAATGAACAACATTTTATTAAATTTAATACCCATATTAATGTCTCTGAATGGACTCTTTATAATTGTGTTGATATACCATCCCAAAGAAACAAACTAGACGCTGGTGGTAATTGCGGTGTTCATGTGTGTACTTGGGCATTTATAATTAGTACTGGAAAATACACATCATTTTCTGAAAATGATATGGCAAAAATTAGAATGTGGATCATGGACGTGCTAATAGAATCAGATGGTACACAAGCAGATTCGACGAACAACAAAAGAATGTATGACGACGATTCTAAAAATAATGAAATTATATCCATCCCTTGTATTAAAAAAGGTCCTCCTGCACAATATAATTCCACATTAGAATTTTTTCACAATATTATAAAATTATTGAAATAAAATTTAATTATTAATTTGAAAATAATTTTCCATTTAGTTTACATGGTTTTCTAAAAGACATTAACTTGAATTGCCTAAATTTCTATTTTATTTCATTCGTTTAAATTGTTAACAAATTTTAAATCATCTTCTTAGTATTTTGTAAGATAATCTCTTTGCCTTATGCATTGTCTTAACATCGTCAAATTGCCGCTACCTCTATTGAACTTATCTTATTAATCCTCATCCCTTGAGGAAATTATTCATTTATACATTTATGCATTCATGGGAAGTGCCAGCATATATATATTCTTCATATAAAATGATTTTGTCACGGTTGTGGCTATTTTGATAAAATGTATAAACATTTAACATCGTCAAATTGCCGCTACCTCTATTGAACTTATCTTATTAATCCTCATCCCTTGAGGAAATTATTCATTTATACATTTATGCATTCATGGGAAGTGCCAGCATATGTATATATATATATATATACCGATATTCTTCATATTTAAATGGTTTTGTCACGGTTGTGGCTGTTTTGATAAAATGTATAAACATTTAACATCGTCAAATTGCCGCTACCTCTATTGAACTTATCTTATTAATCCTCATCCCTTGAGGAAATTATTCATTTATACATTTATGCATTCATGGGAAGTGCCAGTATATGTATATATATATATATATATATATATATATATATATATATATATATATATATATATATATATATATATATATATATACCGATATTCTTCATATTTAAATGGTTTTGCCCCGGTGTGGCTATTTTGATAAAATGTATAAACATTTAACATCGTCAAATTGCCGCTACCTCTATTGAACTTATTTTATTAATCCTCATCCCTTGAGGAAATTATTCATTTATACATTTATGCATTCATGGGAAGTGCCAGTATATGTATATATATACCGATATTCTTCATATTTAAATGGTTTTGTCACGGTTGTGGCTATTTTGATAAAATGTATAAACATTTAACATCGTCAAATTGCCGCTACCTCTATTGAACTTATCTTATTAATCCTCATCCCTTGAGGAAATTATTCATTTATACATTTATGCATTCATGGGAAGTGCCAGCATATATATATATATATTCTTCATATAAAATGATTTTGTCACGGTTGTGGCTATTTTGATAAAATGTATAAACATTTAACATCGTCAAATTGCCGCTACCTCTATTGAACTTATCTTATTAATCCTCATCCCTTGAGGAAATTATTCATTTATACATATGCATTCATGGGAAGTGCCAGCATATGTATATATATATATATATATATATATATATATATATATATATATATATATATATGTATATATATATATATATCGTCAAATTGGTGATAAATCTATATATTATTAACCCTCATCCCTTGAATATTTTAATAATTTTATTGGAGATTTGAATCTCACGACTACGCTATTTTGGTTACTAGGCAACGCTGTACAAGAGGCACAGCTAACTACAAGATGAATTATCAATTGTTTAGTTGTCAATAAAAAACCTCAATAGTGTGTCATGTATTTTTTGATATATATTATTAACCCTTACCCCTGAATATTTTGATAATTTATATATTTTTGTATTCGGGGGTGTGTAGTAATAAATGTTGTTAATATGGTTTTGTCACGGCTTCTAGTTATTTTGAAAAAAATTAAAAACTTTGAAACAAGTAAAATGTTGGCTGCTTCTGGATTTAAAGTTATATTATTAACCCTTATCCCCTGAATATTTTGATAATTTATATATTTTTGTATTCGGGGGGTGTGTAGTAATAAATGTTGTTAATATGGTTTTGTCACGGCTTCTAGTTATTTTGAAAAAAATTAAAAACTTTGAAACAAGTAAAATGTTGGCTGCTTCTGGATTTAAAGTTATATTATTAACCCTTATCCCCTGAATATTTTGATAATTTATATATTTTTGTATTCGGGGGGTGTGTAGTAATAAATGTTGTGAATATGGTTTTGTCACGGCTTCTAGTTATTTTGAAAAAAATTTAAAACTTTGAAACAAGTAAAATGTTGGCTGCTTCTGGATTTAAAGTTATATTATTAACCCTTATCCCCTGAATATTTTGATAATTTATATATTTTTGTATTCGGGGGGTGTGTAGTAATAAATGTTGTTAATATGGTTTTGTCACGGCTTCTAGTTATTTTGAAAAAAATTAAAAACTTTGAAACAAGTAAAATGTTGGCTGCTTCTGGATTTAAAGTTATATTATTAACCCTTATCCCCTGAATATTTTGATAATTTATATATTTTTGTATTCGGGGGGTGTGTAGTAATAAATGTTGTGAATATGGTTTTGTCACGGCTTCTAGTTATTTTGAAAAAAATTTAAAACTTTGAAACAAGTAAAATGTTGGCTGCTTCTGGATTTAAAGTTATATTATTAACCCTTATCCCCTGAATATTTTGATAATTTATATATTTTTGTATTCGGGGGGTGTGTAGTAATAAATGTTGTTAATATGGTTTTGTCACGGCTTCTAGTTATTTTGAAAAAAATTAAAAACTTTGAAACAAGTAAAATGTTGGCTGCTTCTGGATTTAAAGTTATATTATTAACCCTTATCCCCTGAATATTTTGATAATTTATATATTTTTGTATTCGGGGGGTGTGTAGTAATAAATGTTGTGAATATGGTTTTGTCACGGCTTCTAGTTATTTTGAAAAAAATTTAAAACTTTGAAACAAGTAAAATGTTGGCTGCTTCTGGATTTAAAGTTATATTATTAACCCTTATCCCCTGAATATTTTGATAATTTATATATTTTTGTATTCGGGGGGTGTGTAGTAATAAATGTTGTTAATATGGTTTTGTCACGGCTTCTAGTTATTTTGAAAAAAATTAAAAACTTTGAAACAAGTAAAATGTTGGCTGCTTCTGGATTTAAAGTTATATTATTAACCCTTATCCCCTGAATATTTTGATAATTTATATATTTTTGTATTCGGGGGGTGTGTAGTAATAAATGTTGTGAATATGGTTTTGTCACGGCTTCTAGTTATTTTGAAAAAAATTTAAAACTTTGAAACAAGTAAAATGTTGGCTGCTTCTGGATTTAAAGTTATATTATTAACCCTTATCCCCTGAATATTTTGATAATTTATATATTTTTGTATTCGGGGGGTGTGTAGTAATAAATGTTGTTAATATGGTTTTGTCACGGCTTCTAGTTATTTTGAAAAAAAATTAAAACTTTGAAACAAGTAAAATGTTGGCTGCTTCTGGATTTAAAGTTATATTATTAACCCTTATCCCCTGAATATTTTGATAATTTATATATTTTTGTATTCGGGGGGTGTGTAGTAATAAATGTTGTGAATATGGTTTTGTCACGGCTTCTAGTTATTTTGAAAAAAATTAAAAACTTTGAAACAAGTAAAATGTTGGCTGCTTCTGGATTTAAAGTTATATTATTAACCCTTATCCCCTGAATATTTTGATAATTTATATATTTTTGTATTTGGGGGTTCTGTAGTAATAAATGATATTAATATGGTTTTGTCACGGTTTCTAGTTATTTTGGAAAAAATTAAAAACTTTGAAACAAGTAAAATGTTGGCTACTTCTGGATTTAAAGTTATATTATTAACCCTTATCCCCTGAATATTTTGATAATTTATATATTTTTGTATTCGGGGGGGTGTGTAGTAATAAATGTTGTTAATATGGTTTTGTCACGGCTTCTAGTTATTTTGAAAAAAATTAAAAACTTTGAAACAAGTAAAATGTTGGCTGCTTCTGGATTTAAAGTTATATGATTAACCCTTATCCCCTGAATATTTTGATAATTTATATATTTTTGTATTCGGGGGGTGTGTAGTAATAAATGATATTAATATGGTTTTGTCACGGCTTCTAGTTATTTTGAAAAAAATTAAAAACTTTGAAACAAGTAAAATGTTGGCTGCTTCTGGATTTAAAGTTATATTATTAACCCTTATCCCCTGAATATTTTGATAATTTATATATTTTTGTATTTGGGGGATGTGTAGTAATAAATGATATTAATATGGTTTTGTCACGGCTTCTAGTTATTTTGAAAAAAATTAAAAACTTTGAAACAAGTAAAATGTTGGCTGCTTCTGGATTTAAAGTTATATTATTAACCCTTATCCCCTGAATATTTTGATAATTTATATATTTTTGTATTTGGGGGATGTGTAGTAATAAATGATATTAATATGGTTTTGTCACGGCTTCTAGTTATTTTGAAAAAAATTAAAAACTTTGAAACAAGTAAAATGTTGGCTGCTTCTGGATTTAAAGTTATATTATTAACCCTTATCCCCTGAATATTTTGATAATTTATATATTTTTGTATTTGGGGGATGTGTAGTAATAAATGTTTTTAATATGGTTTTGTCACGGCTTCTAGTTATTTTGAAAATAATTAAAAACTTTGAAACAAGTAAAATTTTCGCTGCTTCTGGATTTAAAGTTATATTATTAACCCTTATCCCCTGAATATTTTGATAATTTATATATTTTTGTATTTGGGGGATGTGTAGTAATAAATGTTTTTAATATGGTTTTGTCACGGCTTCTAGTTATTTTGAAAATAATTAAAAACTTTGAAACAAGTAAAATGTAGGCTGCTTCTGGATTTAAAGTTATATTATTAACCCTTATCCCCTGAATATTTTGATAATTTATATATTTTTGTATTCGGGGGGTGTGTAGTAATAAATGTTGTGAATATGGTTTTGTCACGGCTTCTAGTTATTTTGAAAAAAATTAAAAACTTTGAAACAAGTAAAATGTTGGCTGCTTCTGGATTTAAAGTTATATTATTAACCCTTATCCCCTGAATATTTTGATAATTTATATATTTTTGTATTTGGGGGTTCTGTAGTAATAAATGATATTAATATGGTTTTGTCACGGTTTCTAGTTATTTTGGAAAAAATTAAAAACTTTGAAACAAGTAAAATGTTGGCTACTTCTGGATTTAAAGTTATATTATTAACCCTTATCCCCTGAATATTTTGATAATTTATATATTTTTGTATTCGGGGGGGTGTGTAGTAATAAATGTTGTTAATATGGTTTTGTCACGGCTTCTAGTTATTTTGAAAAAAATTTAAAACTTTGAAACAAGTAAAATGTTGGCTGCTTCTGGATTTAAAGTTATATTATTAACCCTTATCCCCTGAATATTTTGATAATTTATATATTTTTGTATTCGGGGGGTGTGTAGTAATAAATGTTGTTAATATGGTTTTGTCACGGCTTCTAGTTATTTTGAAAAAAATTTAAAACTTTGAAACAAGTAAAATGTTGGCTGCTTCTGGATTTAAAGTTATATTATTAACCCTTATCCCCTGAATATTTTGATAATTTATATATTTTTGTATTCGGGGGGTGTGTAGTAATAAATGTTGTGAATATGGTTTTGTCACGGCTTCTAGTTATTTTGAAAAAAATTAAAAACTTTGAAACAAGTAAAATGTTGGCTGCTTCTGGATTTAAAGTTATATTATTAACCCTTATCCCCTGAATATTTTGATAATTTATATATTTTTGTATTTGGGGGTTCTGTAGTAATAAATGATATTAATATGGTTTTGTCACGGTTTCTAGTTATTTTGGAAAAAATTAAAAACTTTGAAACAAGTAAAATGTTGGCTACTTCTGGATTTAAAGTTATATTATTAACCCTTATCCCCTGAATATTTTGATAATTTATATATTTTTGTATTCGGGGGGGTGTGTAGTAATAAATGTTGTTAATATGGTTTTGTCACGGCTTCTAGTTATTTTGAAAAAAATTTAAAACTTTGAAACAAGTAAAATGTTGGCTGCTTCTGGATTTAAAGTTATATTATTAACCCTTATCCCCTGAATATTTTGATAATTTATATATTTTTGTATTCGGGGGGTGTGTAGTAATAAATGTTGTTAATATGGTTTTGTCACGGCTTCTAGTTATTTTGAAAAAAATTTAAAACTTTGAAACAAGTAAAATGTTGGCTGCTTCTGGATTTAAAGTTATATTATTAACCCTTATCCCCTGAATATTTTGATAATTTATATATTTTTGTATTCGGGGGGTGTGTAGTAATAAATGTTGTGAATATGGTTTTGTCACGGCTTCTAGTTATTTTGAAAAAAATTAAAAACTTTGAAACAAGTAAAATGTTGGCTGCTTCTGGATTTAAAGTTATATTATTAACCCTTATCCCCTGAATATTTTGATAATTTATATATTTTTGTATTTGGGGGTTCTGTAGTAATAAATGATATTAATATGGTTTTGTCACGGTTTCTAGTTATTTTGGAAAAAATTAAAAACTTTGAAACAAGTAAAATGTTGGCTACTTCTGGATTTAAAGTTATATTATTAACCCTTATCCCCTGAATATTTTGATAATTTATATATTTTTGTATTCGGGGGGGTGTGTAGTAATAAATGTTGTTAATATGGTTTTGTCACGGCTTCTAGTTATTTTGAAAAAAATTAAAAACTTTGAAACAAGTAAAATGTTGGCTGCTTCTGGATTTAAAGTTATATGATTAACCCTTATCCCCTGAATATTTTGATAATTTATATATTTTTGTATTCGGGGGGTGTGTAGTAATAAATGATATTAATATGGTTTTGTCACGGCTTCTAGTTATTTTGAAAAAAATTAAAAACTTTGAAACAAGTAAAATGTTGGCTGCTTCTGGATTTAAAGTTATATTATTAACCCTTATCCCCTGAATATTTTGATAATTTATATATTTTTGTATTTGGGGGATGTGTAGTAATAAATGATATTAATATGGTTTTGTCACGGCTTCTAGTTATTTTGAAAAAAATTAAAAACTTTGAAACAAGTAAAATGTTGGCTGCTTCTGGATTTAAAGTTATATTATTAACCCTTATCCCCTGAATATTTTGATAATTTATATATTTTTGTATTTGGGGGATGTGTAGTAATAAATGTTTTTAATATGGTTTTGTCACGGCTTCTAGTTATTTTGAAAATAATTAAAAACTTTGAAACAAGTAAAATTTTCGCTGCTTCTGGATTTAAAGTTATATTATTAACCCTTATCCCCTGAATATTTTGATAATTTATATATTTTTGTATTTGGGGGATGTGTAGTAATAAATGTTTTTAATATGGTTTTGTCACGGCTTCTAGTTATTTTGAAAATAATTAAAAACTTTGAAACAAGTAAAATGTTGGCTGCTTCTGGATTTAAAGTTATATTATTAACCCTTATCCCCTGAATATTTTGATAATTTATATATTTTTGTATTCGGGGGGTGTGTAGTAATAAATGATATTAATATGGTTTTGTCACGGCTTCTAGTTATTTTGAAAAAAATTAAAAACTTTGAAACAAGTAAAATGTTGGCTGCTTCTGGATTTAAAGTTATATTATTAACCCTTATCCCCTGAATATTTTGATAATTTATATATTTTTGTATTTGGGGGATGTGCAGTAATAAATGTTTTTAATATGGTTTTGTCACGGCTTCTAGTTATTTTGAAAATAATTAAAAACTTTGAAACAAGTAAAATTTTCGCTGCTTCTGGACTTAAAGTTATATTATTAACCCTTATCCCCTGAATATTTTGATAATTTATATATTTTTGTATTCGGGGGGTGTGTAGTAATAAATGTTGTGAATATGGTTTTGTCACGGCTTCTAGTTATTTTGAAAAAAATTTAAAACTTTGAAACAAGTAAAATGTTCGCTGCTTCTGGATTTAAAGTTATATTATTAACCCTTATCCCCTGAATATTTTGATAATTTATATATTTTTGTATTCGGGGGGTGTGTAGTAATAAATGTTGTTAATATGGTTTTGTCACGGCTTCTAGTTATTTTGAAAAAAATTTAAAACTTTGAAACAAGTAAAATGTTCCCTGCTTCTGGATTTAAAGTTATATTATTAACCCTTATCCCCTGAATATTTTGATAATTTATATATTTTTGTATTCGGGGGGTGTGTAGTAATAAATGTTGTTAATATGGTTTTGTCACGGCTTCTAGTTATTTTGAAAAAAATTAAAAACTTTGAAACAAGTAAAATGTTGGCTGCTTCTGGATTTAAAGTTATATTATTAACCCTTATCCCCTGAATATTTTGATAATTTATATATTTTTGTATTCGGGGGGTGTGTAGTAATAAATGTTGCTAATATGGTTTTGTCACGGCTTCTACTTATTTTTCACGGCCTTTATTTGTAATGATAACGAGTATTTAATGTTGATTTTCACTATATTTGATCATTAGTTGTTTTATATTTTCAATTGTTCTTATTTTCTATTATTTATTTATGAAAACAATTAATACATTCTTTGTTCTATAATATTTTACATATTTACATGTTAATATTTACTGAATAATACTCAGTATGTTATGTTCATATATTACTCTTTAACTCTGCATTGTGCTATGTTACGTCCGTAGTAGCTTGTCCAAAATATTTTTCATTCGAATCGGCTGCTGCGAATCGGCTGCTAGGTTCACTCTGATCATTATCTTGCACTCGCAATAAGTTGCGTGAAGCTTGTTTGGCAGCTTCATGTTCTAATGCGTATGAAAGTGCGTCAATTAAAGTTTTTGGACGGGCCAATCGCAGTGCTTGTTGAGTTTCGCTGTCTCGAACTCCGTAGATAAATGATTGAGTGGCCAAGCACTCCAAAACGCTGTCAGGAGCTGTAGGATGTGCGAGATGAACTAAACGAGCTACGTCAACTTCAAATTCTTGAAGGCTTTCTTTTGAACTCTGATACCGGTTCCTCAGTTGCGTCTGGTACACCTACTCCAAATGCGCATTTCCATACCGCATATCCAATCGTTTGACTAGCTGGTCGTAGTCTTCTTGTTCTTCTTCTTTCAGCGTTTGTAGGATGTCGATAGCTTCTCCGCGCAACGAGACAGTCAACGCCGTAGCCTTCTCCTCGGACGTCCAATTATTCGCTTTTGCGGCCGCTTCAAATTGTTTTAAATAATTCGGCCACGAAGACTTCCCATCAAATTCCGGTGTTTTTATGTGCATTTTTGAAGTAGTATCAGGTTTTACTACTTTTCTTCCTTCTAATAGACTTGGCTCAGCCACACCATAATTCGGAATTGACGACGATGTAATTTTAGTGAATTTTTCTTGCAGGAATAATTGCCACTTTTATATTGCAATTAGCCTACCCTAACCAAACCTAACCTAATTGCAAGATTTATCTTACAATTAGGTTAGGTTAATTATAAGATAAAAGTTGCAATTATGCCTAATTGAAAGACAAAACTTGCTATTAAGCCTAATTGTAAGAAAAAAGTTGCAATTCAGCCTAATTGCAAGATAAAACTTGCAATTATAAATATTTTTCTTTCATGTCCTTTCTACGCCTTCATGAGGTGAACTCAAAAATATTTGTAAACTGAGCTTAGCGGTTCACAAATCATAGTATTTGGCTTCCGGTTTAACCAGAGGTGGCATTAACTTTCATATTTCAAATAGGACAGCCTATACAGGGTGTTGAAAAAGGGTAAGTTATATGTTGCGGCAGCCTTGACCAATATTTAATTTTCATATATTTCATATAAATTTTTATTGTTTTTCAAGCTATTTACTGTTCATTAAGCTTTTATTACTCATTTTGGTCAGTACTATGTGCTCTTAAAAAAAATACCTTTTTTTAAACCCTGTATATGTACACTGTTAATATTCAGTAGTATCTTGGAAAATTACGAATGCTTTAATAGTGTTCTCTCTTGCAGAGAAATTTGCTATCGCCACCTATGTTATTGGCCGGAGTTGACTCTTTTAACAAGTTTGTACAATTAGGTATACAGCATTACAATATTTATTTCAATATTTATGAACGGAGATCTCCTGAATATTATTCCTATTCAAGGTTATTTTATCTACATTATGTTTGTGATGCAAGTTCGATACCGGACCGCGGTCTGTAAATTTACATAGGACTCAATTAGATTTCGTTATGTTGCTCTATACAGGATGTTTCCTTTATAATAACCAACACTTTTTTGGCCGAACTAATGGTTTTAGAGAAAAATGTTTTATACAAAAAATGATCAAGAATAAGGGGCTAATTTGTCAATAATAACAAATCGAATATAAGTAGTGGTTCTCTAACGGTAGAACAAAATTATATACATATTTTTAATATCATTTATTAGCCCAGTATATAGGGTGTAACAGAAATAAATACATTAAATTTAACCAATGATAAAACTCGTCGAGAGTAACAATATTTCTTAATAACTTCTTTTTAGAATTTTTGCCCCCCCCCCCCCCTCTCTATATTTACGAGTCATTTAGGTATTTTCAGAATAATTTGATCAAATAGCAATAACAATGAAACAATTATTGTTTTTGACAAAAGCGAGTTGTCAACTATTTCAAATAAATGTTGACAAATAAATCGATTAATAATTATTACAAAAGTTATAATCAGTAAAAAATGTCTGCCTTTACGGATAACAAGTATACAGATATTGTACTGGCGTATGTTGAAACTCAGGGAAACGCTGCCGAAGCCCACCAAATTTATTTGGCACATCTTGTAAACGTTCGCACCTTTGTCTGCTGCTCAAGATAGATTACGGCCTGATCACATAGAGAATATTGAATACGTTGCTGAGCGCCAGGGTCTAGTAGGTACTCGAAGAATAGCACTATAACACAGTGTGACATATGACAATTTGGAGGATATTGAAAGAACAACAGTTATATCATTTCGTCGACGTCTTCAGTCATTAACAATGAAGGTGGCCATTTTGAACATTTATTGCGCCTATTGTTACGGATTCTCATTTTTATTCTGTTTATTCTATATATTTCGTATTATATTACAGATACACGGAAACAACCAAAGAATCGTCGACACATAAAGTCGCCGAAATACGTAGCAGGTAAGTTAAGTTGAATCATTATCACCTTGCCTATGCGTAGATCATTTGAGTAAAATATTCTCTTTACTCACTGTATCGCATCAAATAGACATAAACTTTTAAAAATCGTTTAATTTGTTTTATATTGTAACGTTTATTTATTTGGGTGAAGTGTAAAAAATCAGAGAAAAAATATTAATTAAAAATAAAAGTTTATTAAATGATAAATAATTAGGATAAATATTAAAAAGAATAAAAATAACTAACACTATGATTAAACAATTATAAACACTAATTTAAAGTTAAGAATATTATTAAATACTTAAACACTGTATTATTTATTTAAACAATGTTTATTTCACTATATTTATTTATATAACTGTAGCGTTTTTTATTTATATGGGTGACGTGTAAAACATAGGCAAATATTATTAAGTAAAAGAATACGTTTATTAAACGATGAATAATTAAGACCAAATATTAAAAGATAATAAAAACAAATAACACTATGATTAAATAATTATAAACACTAAGAATATTATTAAATGCTTAAACACTACGATTATTTATCTAACTAACATTTATATCACTACACTTATTTATATAACTACATTTATTTATGTTAACAACTGTTAAACTGTTTATTTATATCACTGAGTTCATTTCTGGTTGCTTGTATATATGAGACTATCCCTCCGCTTTCTTTCGGCCGGTATTTATACAGCGCATACCATTCTAGAAGTCTTCGAAGCGACAATGACCTGTATACAAAGGAATGAGGTCACGGCGTAATTAGACTCTAGCCGCTGCGACGCCAGGGATTGCGTCATCGCACTGGAACGTTCTGTCAGTGGCACCGTCACAAATTATTGATCGCTCGATGGCTTTTTTGCTGGATCGAAATCTCTTTCCAGCGAGGAACCTTTTGAGTTTCGGGAGAAGATGGATGTCCGAGTGAGCCAATTCGGGCCAGTACGGTGGATGGGGGATGATTTCAAACCTCAGTTCGGTCAATTTTTGTTGAGCAATATGACTTGAATGAGCGTGCGCATTGTCATGGTGATACAAGATCTTTTTCTTTGACATTCCCGGGCGTTTTTCTTGAATTTCTGTTTTTCAGCTTGTCTAAAAGTGTGGGGTAGTATTGTCCAGTTACAGATTCTCCTTTATCAAGATAATCAATTAACAGAATGCCTTTGGCGACCCAAAATACTGACATTATCATCTTCCCTGCCGATTGAATTGACTTCGCTTTCTTCGGGGCCGACTCACCATGTCCAATCCACGCTGTCGACTGAATTTTCGTCTCTAGAGTGTAGTGGTGTATCCAAGTTTCATCCATGGTTTTCATAACCGTCTTTTAAAATTAGCCGTATTTTTCTTAAACAACTACAAATTTTCAGCTGAAGTTCGTGCCTGAATGCGCTTTTGCTTTGAACTAAACAAATGCGGCATCCACTTGGCGCACATTTTTCTCATGCCCAGCTCATTATGTAAAATATGAACTACACGTTCATAAGAGAGATCCCTATGGCTTCCTCAATCTCACGCACTTTCATTCGGTGATCTTCCAGAACAATATCTACAATTTCCGATGTGGTAGCCGATTCCGAAACCCAGAAAATCACCGTGGAAAACGAAGGTGAAGCATTCCCAAGGACAACATCCAACCTCGTCTTGATCTCCGTTGCCGTCTTTCCTCCACGAACTTCGTTTTTATCCTTTATCGATTTAACGCTAGGTAGATCGACATAGACGCTTTTCATGATTAGATTGATAGACAGATTGTATTGAAATTTCTTGACAGTTCAAACCAACGACATAAGATTGTTTTCGAAAAACCAAGGCCTTCTCATTGATTCCGGAAACTTTTCAATCTACCCTCATATCTCTGAATATTATGCTACTTTGGATCACTTTTAATATTTTTTTCCGTTTGTTAAAAAAAGTACTCTTTTTTCATTAAAATGGATACCTATCTAAACTGTGTATATTTTAACACAATAAAAGTATGAAAAAAGTGTATTTTTGTACGCAAACGAGTAAAAATGAAACACTATGTCATTTTTTTTCACATTTACCGTAGACATAAAAAAAATGTATGGAGCTAGAGTAAAACGTATTGCACAGAATAGAGTTTCACGGCATGACTTGATATTCAAGCTACTTGACTTGACTTGACTTCAAATCAAGCCAATTTCAAGTCAAGTAATAGTAGCCGAAAGTCAAGTCAAGTCAAGTAGTTACAATTTCAAGTACTTGAAAAATCAAGTAGTTATTTTTCAATTACTTGAAAAAATCAAGTAATTATTTTTTTAATTACCAGAAAAAGTTCTTCAAGACAACATTTCATTTTCATATAATTCCTTATATGTCTTATAACAATATCAATAATATACCTTGAAATATAAACTTTCATTCATAAAAATAAATCATACATTCAAATTTAAAAATTAAAAAAAAAGATTTGATAGTATATCTCGTATGAATTAACAAACTATTTATAGTACATATATGTATTATGGAGGATCTTAAAAGGGGGCAAGTCGAATTTTAACTGGACCACCCCCTAAAATGGTTCCAAATGAATAAAAAAAAAATTATACTGACAATGATTCCGCTTAATTTTAATATTTGACGTGCCTAAATGCACTTGTTTTTTCCCAATTAAATAACATTCGGTTTTGGCAAATTTTGGAGCTTTATTTTTCTCCAAGATATTATGAGGTTTAAAAAACCCATTCATTATAGGAATATATACTAGAATGAGTCGAGAATATGTGGACAAAATCTGAAGTCCCAATTATTATTCTTATTTCGAATGGAGTATAGCTTTTTGGGCTTTTGTGCGATAGTTTAACCAGCTACAATTAACTTAATAATAATGATTAGGACTTCAAATTTTGTTGACATATTCTCGGGTCATTCTAATATATATTCCAACATTGACTGAATTTTTTAAACTTCTGCACAGATTTTAACTTGCAGTTGTGAATCATCACAGCATATGGCACACCAAGCCGTACCACACACAGCTATAGTCAAATTTTTTGACTCTGTCGGGTACAGTAATAAAACTATAGATGAACTATAAATATCGCAATTATGATAAAGCGGCATATCCTTTACTTTCTGTAGTATAATACTGTTTGGCATCGGCCCATATTTTAAAGCCGCTCTATTCATGCATTGAATCAAACGTCTACCAGGTATGTATAGGAAAATAGCCTTACAGTCCTTTAACATGCATGAATAGAGCGGCTCAAAAATATGGGCCGATGCCAAACAGTATTATACTACAGAGAGTAAAGGATATGCCGCTTTATCATAATTGCGATATTTATAGTTCATTTATAGTTCTATTACTGTACCCGACAGAGTCAAAAAATTTGACTATAGGTTATGACTCTACTGATTCGCGCGTTTTCGTATATAATCGGTTCGTTATCAAGTAGCTTGAATTTGCTTGAAATTGCTTCATCAAGTCAAGTAGTATCGATAGAAAATCAAGTCAAGTAATGAATTTTTGAAAAGCTTGATTTTCAAGTGAAGTCAAGTAATTTACAAAAATATCAAGCTACTTGACTTGATGAAACCCTAGTACAGGTGATACATCGGTCAGTTCTTTTTAATAACTCGTTTATTTTAAATATTATGGAAAAAAATTCAAAGTTTATTTTAAATTAAAATGTCTATAAATCTGTAGTATAGGTTTTTCTATAGAGTGTTCCATTTTACGCAATGGTTGTAACTTTATATTTTCAAGACCCTATATATTTATTAATATTTGAAAAGTACATGAAATTTGCAATTCAATAGTATATAAACAATCATATGTTATTAAAAAAATACAATGGCGAATGATTAAATATTACATTTTTATTAAATACAGAAGGCTTATTTTTTGTAATGCTATTTTTTTGAATTAAAGTCTGACCAGCCATTTATGTGCTGTGGAGATGAGTAGTGCGCAGAAAGAGAACGAATTAGACGGGAAAGAGACATCTGTAGTTACGCGCGAGAGTATACTACGAGATACAAGTTTCCCGACTTTAGCTTGAAATTTCGCTTCCACCCAACTTGGATTTAAACTCCGTGCTTCTGCCTCAGAATGTACTTTGTCGATGTTAACTCTACGCCTGCTGGCAAGCAAATAAAATCCCCAGCACAATTTTAAGGACAGGCTACTGCGCATCCAAGCTTGTGTCGCTGGTCAGACTGTACACACCTGAGAATATCGGATTGAAATAGATGAAATGTTTAATTAAATAATTTTCTTTAAATTTGAAATGTGCACTGTAAAAATAATGAAATGCAAAGCCTTCTGTATCTAAGAAAAATAATACTAAAATAATTCCCCATTGTATTTTTTAATAACAAAATATATGATTATTTCTATACTATTGGATAGAAAATTTCATGTAAGTACATTTCAAATTTGAATAAATATATAGAATGTTCCATTTGAAAATTTAAAGTTGTTTACCATTGCGTAAAATTTCAACATTTAGTAGAAAAACCTATATTATAGATTTATAGACATTTTTAATTAAAATAAACTTTGTTTGAATTTTTTTCCATAATATTTAAAATAATCGAGTTATTAAAAAGGAACAGATCAATGAATCACCCTGTATACATAACAACTATTCATTTCATACATACAATATAGTTTATTGAAATAAAATCATTATATTCTTTATTTTATTAAAAAGTAATAACAGAAATCCAATTTTAAATATACTGTAACGGTTATTTGTTTGGGTGAAGTGTAAAAAATCAGAGATATACTACTATGCCAAAAAGGTACCGGAAATTGGTCAATAAAACACAAAATATGCATTATTCATCCAAATTTATTTTATCGCCTTCAAAGTAGGCCCCTACCGGAATAATATACTTATGCCAACGAATAATCCAATCATCAACACAATTTTTTAACGCATCTTCACGAATCGACTTCAGTACTCTCCGTGAATTCTCTTTTATGTCTTCTATCGACTGAAAACGGGTGCCTCGAAGTTGAGTTTTGGAAAGAGAAAAAGTCGGCCGGAACCATATCAGGGGAATACGGTGGTTGTTCGATAAAATTTGTTGAGTTTTTTTAAATTCGTTCACAATAATAGCCTTGTGAGATGGTGCGTTATCGTGGTGCAAAATCCGTGAGTTTTCTTTCCACAAATCTGGTCTGTTTCGACGAATTTGCTCGCTTAAACGCCGTATAACGCTCAGATAATATTCTTTAGTTACTGTCTGACCTTCTGGCACGAATTCCGAGTGCACAACATCGGGATAATCGAAAAAAACTGTCAACATCACCTTCACTTTGATCGACTTTGACATGCTTTTTTCGGTTTCAGCTTAGTTGGAAGGCACCATTCCGAAGCTTGTTGACTGGTTTGCATGTCAAACTCTTAAACCCATGTCTCATCACCAGTTACAATGCGTTTTATGAATGGGGGGGAGTCGGAATTTACTTGTTGTAGCATGTCTTCAGCGACCCTTACGCGATTGAATTTTTGCAGAAAACTCAGGTCTTTCGGCACTAGTCGAGCGGCAACGCGTTTCATGTCCAAACAATCGTTTAAAATGGTACAAATTGATTCGTGAGACACAGAAATTTTAGCGGCTATATCTCTCAGACTTAAACGACGATTTTCAGTCACCATTTCCTTTACTTTAGCGATGTTACGTTCACTTGTAGACGTTGATGGCCGACCTGAGCGAGGCAAATCTTCCACCACATCTCGACCGCTTTTGAATGCACTGTACCACTCATACGCACGTGTTTTTTATAAAGTCGATTCACGAGGGGTCATCCACCAACCAAAAATTTGTACACCGAATGCCGATTTCGGCATTATTTGCATAAAAATGCCAAATAAAATGCCAAAATGCCTCATATAATGCCAAAATGCCTAATATAATCCCAAAATGCCAAAATGTCTAATAAAATGCTGAAATGCTTAATAATGCCAATAATGCCAGCAGCATTAATGGCATTTTTATTATTAATAATATTTACTTTTACTGATTAATTTGATATTTATACTATATTATATACCTACCAAGCAACTAAAGTGGATCTTTTGAGGAAATGCAAATATTATTATTATCATTTTTTACGAAATCTTTCATTTTCAGAAAATCATTTCTTGAGAATAACAATTAAGAGGTAATATTATCGTACCTTGTATATCTCAGTAATTTTATTAAATAATTTGGTATTTCAAATTTTAAATTTTCAATTAATTTAAAGAAATCTTCTCGAAAGTTCTCATCCCTCGCCTTCATCTATTCTTTTCAGTAATTCTGTTGCTGTTACCACTTGATCGAACACTTAGTGAAATACGACGATAATTTATACAATCTTATCACAATACCAATTTATTTTATTCATACATATTTCGTTTTAACGAATCATCAGAAGCAAAGAACATAGAAAAATGCGTATAAAAAGTAAGCAACTAACAAGCATACCGGATATCCTAAAAAGTGGTGGTAGATCTAAATATATTCTATTTAATTAATTCAGAAAACAATGAAATTTGGTGTAACTAGTTTAGAAACATAAAATTATATTGACTGCGAAATTAATAAAAAAAAATAATATTACGACTGAAGTTTTTT
The DNA here is from genome assembly GCA_951394225.1 of Harpalus rufipes. Taxonomy (NCBI): domain Eukaryota; kingdom Metazoa; phylum Arthropoda; class Insecta; order Coleoptera; family Carabidae; genus Harpalus; species Harpalus rufipes. Next base: position 10,196,483 of record OX596290.1, on the reverse strand, counting down.
TTTAATATCCAGTATATCGAAGTTTGGAGTAAACAACAGAAAAGTACAATGAGATGAAAAAAAAGTCTACAAATTTAAAGAAACAAATTATAAAATATGATAATTAACTTATATAGGTGCTTCATAACTTCAGGATAAAAATGGCAGATACTATACCTAGAATACTACATGATGTACTGATACTGATCACGAATCAAATAAAATACTAATTAATTTAATTACTATTCATCATCAGTTATGTGACTAAATAATTCATTATTTTCAATCTACTAGAACACGCTCTAAATTTTGATAAAAGAAAGTACGTGCACCGATCTGAGGGACCATTCGGCTAAAAAACGAGGTATATAGCTTTATCGACAAAATAAGCTCCAATAATTGTTAAAGGATTACAAATTAGCTGTAAATTATGTTTGAGTTTTAATGAATTATTAATACATGCATTCTTTTAAAATCTATTAAATGTATTTTTATTTATTCTGCTAACATCATTTCTGCAAAACAAAAAAGAATAAAATTAAACATTGTTTTGGGGTCAAAATTGTAAGTGCAAACAAGGTTAATAGTAAAAAAGGAAATGGCAACAATAACACAATGAGTGCCCGTGAAGTGACGACTAGTTCCTCAGACCGTAATATTCGATAACATGGGTTGTATAAGGTACCTGTATTAATATATTCGGAAAATAAACCACGAACCACGGTTCGGTGTTGGTTTCAGGTGGTAACAGCGCGGTTTTGTAACCGGGCATGAATAAACGAATGATTTGGCCTTGATCATCTGTCAATTTAAATTAATTTTTTGTTGCAAGATAGTTTGAAATTATGGAAGTGTGGATATTCTTTAATGAGTTTATTTTAACTGATAGTAGTTCTTCTAATAATTTTTCTTCTTTTACTAAAGCGACAACGAAAATGCCTATTCTCAGGTCAACTTATACTCCTTGTTTATTCAAAGGTTATGCCCGTGATAAGTTTATTTCGAATATAACTATTGCTACTTTTCTTATCTCCATAATTGTCACACAAATGACGTATAACAACAAGATTCTAAACTAATTTCTAATTCTAACCGCCGTAACCGCCTACTTCGCGCAGTTACCGTGGTCGTACAAAAGTAACCAAAATTTTCATGAACCGTGTTCGAATTTGTAACCGGTTACTGAAAAATCTAAACGCGGTTAGCGTGGTTCCTTTTTCGAATATACCTTTATACTCTTACATAACTGTAAATGATCATATATCCGAAAGGTACTGTACTGTGTGAGATACACTCGAGGATACACTTGTAATTACAGAAATAATACAACTATCGTTGGTCTCTGAGACCGGGTATGTGTACTGAAGGGTTAATAAAAATTTCGTGTTGGCCAATAGCACACAAAATATATATTTCAAGAATTAAATTATTTCCAAATTTTAAAAAAGTGACTCCTGTGGTGCATTATCCACGCTAGTAGTAAGTGCCCTGTGGTGACGCCTGATAAACGCCCGTACGATATGAATATGTCATCTATCATATCATTACCGATATCTGCGTATAAAAGTAGATTGGCATTGTCACACCCAGCAATGGGTAATATGCCGTGTCCTCGCACATGCGTCCAGTAATACTAGTAAGTCTAGGCTGAAACGTAAAAAGACGTGTGTCGGCCTGTTTATGAAATATGTAAAAGTTATTGTTTTCATTTATGTATTAATCGTAATTCGTTATAGGATTTACAAACAGGATGATTGAAAAATTAGGGACAGCTACTGTTAGTAGCGAAGTTAAATGCCATATCATAATTTTCAAAAATTAATAAATAGGTTATTTTTAAGGATAATGTAAATATTTAGTATCACTGCGTAAAACTAATTTAAAACACCTACTTTCCGAATATATAAAAATGCATATGCCATTTCATTTAAAAAATCAACGATGATTTCATTTCTGAAAAAACCGGAAGTGAATTCAAGATCTTTTCACATCTAAAAGTGGCATTTAACTTCGCCCTTAATTGTGTATTTGAACTATAGGTCAAAAATAAATAATAACGAAAATAGCTATTTGTACATATTTTTTCAATTACCCGGTATATGATATACGAATACATAAGTTTCCAATTGTTGTTAATGTTAATAATGTGTAATACGTATAAATAACTTAAATCTATGTCTAATATTATGGTTATACTCTCTGACTCTTACAGATTTGCGTATTTGCCTATATTTACTTTCTTTTTTCAATTTCAATTATTGTTACAAGCTCATGATGCCGTAATGTGATTGAATTTACAAATATGAGTTCCATATACCATAATATCTTATCTTGTTGCACTTTTTACAATAGGCTTAACAGCTTAACACCTTCCTTAACATTATAAATCACGTGATTCCTCATTCTTCGCATAAATTCAACAAACAATACGAAAGCAACACCTCCTCTATGTTCAGACTTTATGCGCTGACATGCGCAGAAGAAAATAAAATGCTACTTTACTGCCAATAATTCCTCTTACTGCCTTAAAAATGCCTAAAAATGCCCAAAAATGCTTAATAATGCCTATATTGCTAATAATGCTCAATAATGCCAATTACTGCTTAAAAATGCCGTAATGCCAAGAAAATGTACACCGAATACCACTGGTGGATGACCCCTCGCGATTCACCGTAAGCCTTATGTAACATTTCCAGCGCTTCAGCACACGAAATTCCATTTGCAATGCAAAATATGAGACAGGTTCCTTGTTCGATATTTTTATCCATCGTAAACATCGCAAAACACACTTGAGATGAACTGACAAATGGAGCACTGTAAACAAACTAAATGACAAATGGCGCTCAAACTCCGCGTGAGCATAGAGGACAGTTGTGCCAACGTAGCGACAAAAATAATTTCGATACTCCTTTTTTAATATACAATTCCCGGTATTTTCTTGACAGAATGTATGTCGAGTAATATTAACAATAGAGCAAAACTATTTGCATATTCCATGGTCAACTTTTTGAGAAAAATTGAATAGTCGCCATATAAATTTTCGATCTTTTGTTTCTGATTTAGTAAGATAGAGAAAAATTGTTTAGAAAAGTTTTGTACCGTTTTTTATGTAAAATAAAATAGTAAAATTAGATTTTTGGAAAACTTAATAATTCACGAGATATAAAACAAACTTATATTTTTTTAAACGGGATCCTATGTTGAAAATAGTTTCATCTTTTTGCTTATTTTATAAGCTTTTCAATGATACAGAACAATTCTACATTATTTTGTTTTAAACATGAATAAAACATGAATTATTAAGTTTTTGGGATGGAAATATTGGAAATTATTAGTAAATAAATGAAAAAATCTATTACAGATGCAGCATCGGAATCCAGCGGCGCGGAAAAGGTAAGAAAATATCATATTACTAGTAGTTCTCCTCAAAAATCTAAAAATATTTCAATTATGTTGCCAACTAATATTAATTCTGGTCTAAAAGACTTTGAAGCTTCCAATCCACAATTAAATGCAATAGTTAATCGTACAACTTTAGTTTTGGATGATATTAAGGTCGCCGTCGAATACAGTCCAATCGTAATTCCGTTCGTTTGATTGAAGGTATTCATTAAAACAAATGCAGTTTTGTTTATTGATTTTGAGAAATGTAAATCTAATGAATTATAAAAATAATTGGGCAACAATTAGATTTTGGAAACAAAAATAAAAAGAAAATAAAAATCGATGGACTAAAATATGAATACACAACACAAATTGAACACGTTGGCTGGTAACATGAAAACCTGATTAAGGGTGATTAGCGAGCAGTTGACTAGCAGTGTTTTATCTCTGTCTATCGTTTATGGATTATTTTGAAGAAAAATACTTCAAATAAATGATGCGACAATTAATTTTTCTATAATTGTAATTCAAAATATTATTCTTTAAAATAATCCATAACCGATAGACAGAGATAAAACACTGCTAGTCAACTACTCGCTAATCACCATAAATATATTGAGCATGCTACCAGCCATTGATTTTTAAATAATTGTAGTTTTTACTTTCCGTCACCTATAGGTAAGGAAGGTATTGTCTTTGTTAAAAAAAATCGATGGTGAATTTTCAATGAATAAGCAAGTTTTAGGGTCTCTACAATACGATTTTACTATTTTTACGATGATGTCTGTATGTGTGTGCGTGTGTGTGTGTGACCGCGGTTTAGGCCGCGATATCTGCAATACTAGAATTTAAAAAATTACAATTTTTACGCATTTCTCTTCCTTACATCCATATGCACACTTGATCAGATTTTGATTATAATTGGTCAACCGGAAGTACACTCATTTAAAGATTTTAAGTTTTTCTTGAAAAAACGCTGTTAAATATATTTTTTGGACATTTAATTTTATTATAAATACTAAAGAATATTCTTATCTATACGAATTGATTGCCTTTTATATTTCATATTCAATGGATATAGAGTTAAAGAATTTTAAAGAAATTACATTTTATAAATCAGCTAGCTATGCTATAACCATGGAAACAGCTACAATATTAAGAGACTTCTAACTGACAGATGTCAGTGTCAATGAAAAGAAAATGAATGTGGCAGAGATGAGGATGTTGATATAGATATTGGGGAAGACACGGAAAGTACGGTAAGGAATAAAAGAATAAGGGAAATAACTAGTGTTAGAAGTTTCTAGAAAGATACAAGAGAGACGATTACATTGGTTTAAACAAGTCATGAAGAGAGATGAAGAATATATTGGAAGAAGAATGAATAGCTTAGTAATAGAAGGTTGAAGAAACAGAGGACGTTCAAAGATAAGATGGAAGGACTGTATTGCAAAAGACTTGAGAGAAAAGAAACTGAATGAGAACGACACGCAAAACAGAAATGAGTGTAAGAAAAAATAAAAAATAGCGGCCCATAACGAATGGGAAAAGCTAAAGAAGAAGAAGATGTCAGTGTCAAGTGCAATTTACATAGTTTGTTTATAAAATAATTTTACTGGAAATTTAGAATCTTTTGCAAGAAAATTTATGTATGGAATTTATACACAATACATAGGATTGACGGAAGGTATTGTGCTGGCAACATAAGATTTTTTTCTTTTAAAATTGTATAAACGGAATTATATTTTCCGTAATTGACATTGGCATTGTCTGCTGTGCATGCTACGCATTTTGAAAATTAATATTTATTTTTTCCAGACTATTTAGATACTGATTGAACAGATTCATCAGGTTGTTCAAAAAAAACCAATAAGTTTTTCTTGCAAATCATTTTTACAATGAAAATATCGTAGAACCACGGGAAACATTTTTATTTCCTTTATTTGAAGCATCAGTTGCTCACGTGTACGAGGATGGATTATATAATGAACTCAATTGATAACGGCAAAATCACATCCATCATATTCAACAATAGCTTCAGTTTTTGTGCGACCAGTGTATTTTTTGCAATATTTGAATCATTGCATAATAAAGGATACAATTTATTACCGCAGTCGGTACTTAGATAGCTATGTTGATGTATTATGGAATGGTACACATTTGAAATTTCTGCGGCCGCAATCGTTAATGCTTCTTCAGAATGTTTTTGTGGAAAAAAATATTCAAATCATTCAGTAGGACAAAACACTTCAAATCAGGGGATCTCGTAGGCCACTTAGAAATCCTAAGGGAGATACGCCTAGATGAAATGGCCATGCCTGTCTGTGATACAATGACGACAAGATACAATTTTGACTAGACGTATTAGGTAAACATTGGTGATCGCCTTCAGTGGACAGTAGGAGGAACTCTTTGTCCTGGTTTACGGATGGTTCAAAATTAAAGTCAAGAGAAACTGGAGTGGGTGTATTTGGTCCAGGTTACCAAATAAAGGAATCCACAGGCACTAGTCTCACCATATTTCAAGCAGAGATCTACGCAATAAATCTCTGTGCTCAAATAAACCTAAACAAAGATGTCGAAGGAGCAACAATCAACATATTGTCAGACAACCAGGCTGTTTTAAACGCACTAAGTGCCTTCACTTGTGAGTCAAAGCTAGTCTGGAATTGCATGAATATCCTACACAACAACTGGCCAAAGATAACTACGTCACTTTTTGGTGGGTATCGGGACATGAGGGAGTTCTAGACAATGAAAAAGCAGATGAGCTTGCTAAAAAGGGAGCTAAACTACCGTTTTACGAGCCTGAACCTTCTTGTGGACTCTTATGACGAAGGAAATCAAAAATTGGGAGGAAGCAGCCATAGTCTCATATTGGAGAGACATCCCAGGCCTTAGTCAGTCGAAGAAATTCATTTCACCCTTGTTGACAAACGCCAAAGAGCTATTAGCTCTCATCAAGAAGGACCTTAGAACTATGACAGGTACTTTCATTGTCCTCTGAAATACCATCTATGTAAGATTGGTATAGCTGACTATATCATTCATTAAGTTATAAACCAATAAGAATGCGCCATTTTCCTTAGTTACCACGTATTACAGCGGTTATTATTAAGTAACCATGGTGAACGAATATATGAACCTTGGTATATTCGAATATACCTACCTTCGTATATTCACTTATAGGTGCGTTTGCTTATTTTGTTCTATGTACCTACTACTGCCAATGTTATTTTGAATCCCATATACAGCGTAGAATATGATCTTGTTATAAATGAATCTGTAATTTGTCACTGAGTATGTGTGCTTTAAATACACAACGAAATGACAGTGACAGTGACAGCTTAAACAATTTAAACCACATAAACAACAAGGCAGTAGGTATTGAAATAAAAAATTGACTAGTAAATAGTAAACAAATAATTATTTGTGCAGTTTGACGTTCGTTTGTTATAGAAAATTGTAGAAGAAAATAGACTACAGGCCGACGCTGGGTGAGTAAATTAAATGGTAGTCATATAATAGGCATAAAAAACAATACTTTATTCCAGATGCTGACGTTATTATTTAGAAAATGCATCGTTTTGGGAATAATTCTGCTGAATTCATTGACATAATGATAGAAAGCAGTAAACCGATGAATACAGTGAAAACTGAGCAATACGTTTCACGGCAGTTTCAACAATTTTGTAATGTTCGAAATTACCAGTTCAATAAAAATACGTCGAATGAACAACTAGCTCACGTTCTTAAAGATTTGGCGTATAATATGAAGAAAAACGATGGCACAGATTAGAAAGGTGTAGTAAAAACTATTTGGAATCTTACTGCTAAATTGGTGCAACAAAAATATTTTAAAGAGTATAATCGAAGCATTGATCCATTTAAAGATATTGTTTTTCAAACCGCGGTACTCGCGAAAAACACGAAACGTAGAGAACTTGAGGCTGTTCCGACAAAACGGAAAAATAGTGCTGTGGCTTTAAAAACGGAAGAAATTCAAAAAATAATCGACACATTGGATGAAAACACACCCACCGGATTACAACGTAAATTTTACCACATCGCAGCTGTAGAACTCGCTTGGCGTGGAAATGAAGCTGTTTCATGTCTTGTTGATTATTTTGAAGATGAAATAGACAATTATTGGTATAAAAACAGGACGAATTGAATACAACGCTATTTTTTTCAAAAACCGCCCAAGGCGGAAACCAACGTACCTACTACTGATAGCAAATGGTTGACCCCAAATACAAAAAATCCCAATCACTGTCCCGTTAGATTGTTGAGAAAGATGATATCGAAGCGGAGCAAAAATATAACAACGAGGCGCTTATTTCTAACTGGGAATATGGATTGGAACAAATATCCAAACAGTTGCTGGTTTAAAAATGTACCAGTTGGAATAAATGAAATCAGTAAATGGACAAAATTAGGTGCAGAAACCATAGGGTTAGACACGAAAAAAGTCAAAATAACCAATCATTCTAATAGATCAACTACTGTGAGTCAATTATCAAGTGCAGGCACCAGTGTACAAGAAATAATTAAAATTACGGGCCACACCTCAGCAAATTCTATCCAACTATACCTTCAAATAAATGAAAAACATCACGGCAATATCATATCCAGCTTAAGAAACGAGAATAATTGTGAAGAACTCTCGCCTTCTTCATCTGTTCTGAATACGGCTGCAACACATAATGTATACAATAATTGTACATTCAATATAACTAATAATTAAATTTGTTCAATAAATTTACTGTTTATTTTTTAATTTCATTTTTATTCATGATGTAGTCTACTTGTATACAACTGGACAATTGAAAATTTTCACCAGAGTGATTCTAGCGGCCACTTCTCTAACACAACCTATTGTGAACAAACATTAAACATTGCATTACCAAGACCTATCAGATATACCAGTGGTAATTATTATAGAAGTTAGGGAATAAATGACAATAAAGTATACATTAAAAGAAAGAATAAATAAAAATAACAAATATAAAATTATCAGACGCCGGTAATTTATTAATTTTGATGATACTAACCACATAAACTTTATAGGTTATGGCAGGATATAATCAACAAATGTATTTATTCCCTAAATATCTTGAGAGTGCCGCATGGAAATTATTATAAATAAATAGTATCTATTATAACAAATATACTCATATATATTTTGTAAGAGAACCATCCGTAGGGAATTTGTAAAAAAAATAATAAAGTTTACGTTATCTATCCTATTTTTTCAGATATCTCCTATATAAGTTCGCGTGCCACCATTATTATTATTATTATAAATAAATAGTAAGTATTATAACGACTTATCTAATATACATTTCAATATGGCACCACCAGTAGGAGGGTGTGAAAAAAAATCAAAGATTTTGCGAGTCGACTTATATTTTCGTATATTCTTAGATATCTCCTATATAAGTTCGCGTGCCGCCATGATATTATAATAAATAAATAATATATATTATAACAACTTATTTAATATACATTTCAATATAGCACCACCCGTAGAGGGGTGTGAAAAAAAATCAAAAAGATTTTGCGACACGACATTTTCGTATATGCTTAGATATCTCCTATATAAGTTCGCGTGCCGCCATGAAATTATTATAAATAAATAATATATATATATATATATATATATATATATATTATAACAACTTATTTAATATACATTTCAATATGGCACCACCCGTAAGAGGGTGTGAAAAAAAATTATAAAATTTTTGCGATGACTTATATTTTCGTATATTCTTAGATATCTCCTATATAAGTCCGCGTGCCGCCATGAACAACTTATTTAATGTACATTTGAATATGGCACCACCCGTAGAGGGGCGTGAAAAAAAATCAAAGATTTTGCGACGACTTATATTTTTGTATAATCTTAGATATCTCCTATATAAGTTCGCGTGCCGCCATGAAATTATTATAAATAAATAACATATAAAAACAACTTATTTAATATACATTTCAATATAGCACCACCCGTAAGAGGGTGTGAAAAAAAATTATAAAAATTTTGCGAGTCGACTTATATTTTCGTATATTCATATGCGTATATTCATATTATGGGGGTCAAAGGGTGGTAAGGACCTCAGAGGCTGTGAAGGTTGCCAGTGCTTTCATAGTACCAAAACTCTGAGTAGTTCCCAGCTGTTTTCTGATGAATGGGTCAGTGTTCGATACAACGAATCAGCCCTACCAACAAGTCCTACTCTTACGTCCACGAAGACATAGCAACAAATATGTCGCGTGACCCCTGGAAATACAGGGCGTACAATGGGTGTGCGTTCTGTAGCTAACAAGAGAGGGCGAAGGGCGATTTTCCAGCGCCCTTTAATTAACTGGAACTGACTGGCTAAGGGAGTAAACCCTGACAGAAAATCCTGGTCCTCCAAGTTAGGGGGTTGGATCGATGGGCCAGCTCCCCATCATTCGGAAAATCTGTACCATTGCTCAGGAAACCAAAACCGAGCCTCGGAACGATAATGGGAATAAACGACGACAACGATTGGCTAAGAAAAGGACTTTGAGAATAGGCACATGGAATACACAAGGATTGACAAATAAAACCACGGAAATTTTCCAACAAATAAAGAAATTGAATTTGGATATAACAGTATTATCGGAAACAAAGAAAAAAGGGAAAGGTAACGAAGACGTTATGGATTTTATTCATTTGTGGTCAGGGGTAAAAAAGAATAAACACGCTCAAGCAGGGATAGCTCTCGTTTTACATAAAAGATTAAAGAAGTATATTAAAGATTATCAATGCATATCTGAACGAATTATTACGATAACACTGTCTCTGTTTGGAATAGAGACTATAGTTTTTGGAATATATGCACCGAATGATGATTCGAGTCAGCAAGTTAAAGATGACTTCTACGAGGAGCTGTCACAAACCGTCTCAACAATAAAAGGACATCAGGAGATCATATTAGCAGGAGACTTTAATGCTAGGGTGGGCTCTCGAAAAAACGATGATGTAGTTGGACGATATGGTGAAGAGGTGGTAAATGATTCTGGAAATACATTGATAGAGTTGTGTAAACAATACAATTTAAAAATACTAAACTCTTTCTTCTCACATAAAAATATTCATCGATTTACCTGGGAAAGGCCAACTCTACAACAAAAATCAATTATAGATTACGTCATAATGCGTCAGAACTCAAAAATTTTACCACATGACTGTAGAGTTAAACGGGGAGTAAATTGTGGCTCAGACCATTATATGATAGTAGCGAAATTAATTGTGCCTTTTGATCATAAGCTCTCAACAGGAAGATATTCAACAGAAGATAAAGTAATGGAAACCATAGACAAAGAAAGATTTAAATTGTATCTACTAAAACAAGAAAGTATAAAATACCTATTCCAACAAAGACTTGACGCGCAAATGAATAACATAGAATTTAAAGAAGACATCGAAGAAGAACATAACAACCTGAAAGAAATGATTAAAAAAATAGCTAGGGAAGTATTAGGGACGGAAGATAATAATAAGAAAAGAAAATCTAATCCACCATGGGTAACAGAGGAAGTAGAACAAATGATAGAGGAGAAGAATTATGCTTACAAAAAATGGCTTACTAATAAATCCATTTCCAATAGAGAAATATATCAAGAAAAAAACAGAGAACTACGGAAAAAAATAAAATTAGAGAAGAACGATATGTGGGAGCAGAAATGCATCCAAATTGAAAATTGTATAGGAGGAAAAAGAACTACAGAGGTATGGAAAACCATCTCATATATGAAGACAAACACTACAAATAAGGTAATGGACAACATGATACCTATATCGAAATGGAAAAACCACTATGAGCAACTACTGGTGGAGAGCAGACCAGAATATCAAAACAAAATTTCAGAAATAGACAACACAAACATAGATATAGAGGTAATGGTGACCACCGAGGATGTTCATAAATCATTAAGTAAAATGAAAAATGGACGTTCCCCAGGACCAGGAAATATACCAGTAGAGTTACTAAAAGCAGGAGGACCTGGTTTAATTGAACGAGTGGCACAATTTATGAATCAATGTTGCCACCAAGTTAAAATACCATTAGAATGGAGAAACTCACATATAGTCTCTATTTTTAAAAAAGGCGATCGAAAAAATCCGAATTGCTACAGAGGTCTTAGTGTGAATTGCACAATGGGAAGATTGTTTGGAAAAATTATGAACGACAAGATAAGAGAAAACATTGGGAATAAAATAGGAGAAGATCAATCAGGTTTTACACCAGCCCGATCCTGTGTTGATAATCTGTTCATATTACAGCAACTGATGGAAAAACGAATAGCAATAGGAACAGAAATACATATGGCGTTCATAGATCTAGTGAAAGCCTACGATACGGTACCAAGACCAAAGCTATGGGAAGCCTTAAAATATCTCGGCATGAATGAACACCTACTGCATATAGTAAGGGAAATGTACAGAGATAATGTTGGACAAATTAAAAAAGGACAGCAACTTTCTGAACCTATGACAATCACAAAAGGACTTCGACAGGGGTGCAGTATGTCTCCCCTTCTATTTAATCTGTATGTAGAAGTAGCTTTGAGAAGGTGGAAGGCACATTGTCACGGAATGGGGATACCAGTTGAAAATCAAACTCTTTATACATTAAGTTTTGCCGATGACCAAGTGGTCTTGGCTCAGGACTCTTATGATCTCGAATTTATGGTCCGTCGACTATATAAAGAGTACGAAAATTGGGGTTTACAAATAAGTTTAGAAAAGACGGAGTACCTGGTTGTAAACTCAGACGCAAAGTTCGAGGTCTTAATTAATGACAACGTCGAAGTCCAACAAGTTGATAGCTTTAAATACCTGGGGGCACAAATTGATAAGAATGGTTTGGGGAACACAGAAATAAGACAACGGATATACCAAAGCCGAAAAATAATAGGATGCCTAAACTCTGTATGGTGGGACAAAAATATCTCGATTAAAAATAAAAAGCGTATAGGCCAATCTATGGTCGAATCTGTACTTTGTTATGGGTCGGAAGTATGGACTTTAAACGCAGAGATGAAAAGGAGACTCACAGCAGTCGAGATGGACTACGTTAGAAGAAGTGCCGGAATCTCCAGGGTGGAGAGAAAAACTAATGAAGAAATTAGAACTAGAATGAATGCCAGAGAAACAGTCATAGAAAGAATTGAGAGGAGAAGCTTAAAATGGTTTGGGCATCTTCTAAGGATGCCAGAGGAACGATGGCCGAAGAAAGTATACAAATGGAGGCCGCCCGGGAGAAGAAAAAGAGGACGACCAAGGCGGTCATGGAATGAAGGCGTCAGACATGCGATGGAGGAGAGAAATTTAGAAGAAGCCCATGCCATGAATAGGGAGGTTTGGCGGAGGGAACAGGAATACGGCAAGAAGCTGTCCACGATATGCAATAACTATGTAGTATTACAAATCCTCATATGTATTGTAATATTGTACCTGTAATATATATATATATATATATATATATATATATATATATATATATATATATATATATATATATATATATATATATATTCATATTATACAACAAGACGATTGAAAATTCTCGATTATACGAAACGTGTTGCCTGAAAACATCACGAGACCGAAGGTCGAGTGTTATTTCCATTAGGCAACTCGTTGAGTATGTCGAGAATTTTCTATTGTCGAGTTGTATACAGGTAGACTATATCATGAATAAAAAATAAATTAAAAAGTAAATAGTAAATTTAACGTAGACCTGTGGTCTATTTCATTTTGACAGAAACGTCAAACTATATGCTACATAACCTATCTTTTTAAATATAGTTATAGTAGTATGTAATTTTACATTGAAATGCTCGTATTTCAAAATAAACTAGCAATAGTGCAGTTCCAGATTTGTGATCCAAATAATTATTTGTTTACTTGTCAAATTTTTACTTCCATAATTCCTTGCTGTGAAATAATAGATGCGTTCAATTATTTGGATCGGTGCACTTGGAGCAGTCAGTCTGATTTTAAATGTCTATTTAAGAGCATTGTGTACACTTTGCTCTATTACTGCGCTCATCGGTGAGGTACAACAAACAGCACAGTCAAATATTCCATATGGTTCAGAGCGTTGAGTGTTCCGTTCATACACCAAAAGTGCCCGTTTAGAAACAAAGTGAAGCGCTCGGAAGTCGTCGAAATATCCTCTCGAGGTTGGGAAAATAAAACTAAAGGCTAGAAAGTAGCATAATAGATTGAAAAATTTCTGCTACATCGAAATACGAAGAAAAATATTTAATCAAGAAAAGAAAAGTACAGTAAAAATACAATATTCATCACTTTTTTCTTTTCGGTGGAAAAGTTAAATATTTTTATTGTGTATCCAGTGATGTAAGATTTTTTTAGAGTTCATAAAGACAAATAAAGAAGAACTTATAAAAAATATTCAGGTGTCCTATCTTAAAAGAACCAATTAATTTCTCGCTTATTTATCCATTTATTTACATAACTTGATTTATACAAAAACAGATATTAAATAATAGTGGTTGTTATTTTATGATATCAATGTCGGTTGTAGAGTAATTAATAACAACTTTGTAATTTCAAAAAATGTAACACTATTTTTTCATAAATTTGAAAAATAAGCAAAATTTACATTCCAATGATGCTACTAAACAAAAAACAATCCATATTTAAATAATAAAAAAAATGGCAGGCATTTGGCATAATGGTTCGAAGAACGCTAAAATGGTAGGTCATGTAAAAAAAATAATTAATAATAGTTAAGCTACTGTTATTATGCTGTTATTACAATTTTAAGAAAAGTTAAAACTGTCATTTCTAATTTAAGGAAAGTCATTCTGAGGAAAGTTTAATATAAAAATAAAACAAGACTTTTTTTATTTATTTGTATGTGATTTTACTATTTTGTTATTGCAAGGCCTCCTATTTCAGCCTATCTTAAGGCATATTTCAAATATCCGTCATGAGTCAAACTAAAAAAACAAATCTTTTAAAAACAATAAGGAAACAGTTACATAAAACTTAATTTTCTTGCGCAATTTTTGGATTTTTTTTTCTCGATGGTATCTAATATGTATTTCGGTTCACGTACAGACAAAGATCTTGTATGTTTTCAGTAAACTAATTCGGGAAGTAAACAATTCATATAAAAAAAATCTAGTTTTGGAACTATCTCATTCCAAAAATCATCTTCGTTTTTATGTTTGTTAGCGAACAACCATATATGGAGCTTAAATTTACAATTTTTCTACCGCTCATCTCAAATTTAAAATCACTATTTGATGTTTGTATATTCATTTCGGCTACATTTTCCTGCAAAATTAAGTATGTATGTATATACTGCCGAATATATGGCGGAAGAAATTAATAAAAACAAAACAAATATGTATACTAGTTCATTATCTACATAAGTTTTGCAGCCTTCGCCTTCATTGTAATTTCGAATACTTTCCTCAACCATGCCTTCGCCATCAATGTAATTATGAATACTGAAAATATTGCATTCTGCAGTACTTCCCTAAACCATGTCTTCGCCTTCATTGTAATTTCGAATACTCAAAATATTGCATTCTGCTGTACTTTCCTCAACCATGCCCTCAACTGTTTCATTTCGAGTAAAAAGAATATTTTAGCTTTTGGTGTCAAAAAATGTAGAGAAACAAAAAAAATGTAACAATAAAAATTTTCCGCGCGAAATTAAATTGGACTTGTTTTTGCTCTAATCTTATGTACCTAATTTTAATTGCCGAATTATTCATAATAGCTAGTTTTTAAATGAATGCATTACTTATATAAAGTTTATTTATACTCATATATCAATTTACCCTATATTCGTCTCCTGAAATGAAATTTCTTGAGGAATATTTGAAGATAAAATATTCCAAGAGCTTTTTTAACCATATATGGTAAATTCAGTTTTCTACATCTAAGAAAAAAAAAAGATTATACATTATAAAATTAACTTTAATAAATACATAGACACATGTAAATTACCGAAAATCGGTCACTTTAATATGTTGAGAGTGAAGATTTATTGTATGATGTAGATGTTATTATTATATTTGGGTTTTTGCTAACTAAGTGGGACATGCGTGATTTTATGTATGTATTTTCTAAATTTTTAGATTTTTTGCGTTTTGCACTTAATTGCATACGCTTTTTAGTTCCGAAACGTTTACCCATTGTTGCGACTGCGAGAAGCTAAAACTGTCGCACGACACATGCTTATTTGATACACATCAATTTATTTGATCCACTGTAAATCTGAAGGACGGCTCAATGTTTCTCAAACACTCCGCTAGGGGCAGTAGTGCACGAGACAAAAATCTTTCCAATTTACGCCATGTAGGACATTCGTTGTACCATTAAATTTTTGAAAGCATTAATTAATTTTTCAAATACATGTACATGTTGACGAAGGTTCATTTTATGTTGATGTTATGTTATTTTTCTAAAAAAGTTCACAAATTGTGCAGAAATGCACATTAAATATGCATAAATTGAATTGATTATAATATTTCAAAAATTTAATAATTCAAAATTATATTATTGAAGTAACATAGAGCCAACCTTTATCTTTTAATTACGCTTTGGTTTATTATTTTATTTATTATAGTTTTTGTGTAACATGGGTTCGCGTACACCATGTTTTCAACGTTCACGGCAGATGTACATAATGCACGCACGATTTTCCTCCTCAAAGTCAAACTACAGATTCATTTATACTCGTATACTCGATACTGTGATCGAATAAAAAAGATCATGTTCGTAAATATAATTAAAAATGACATTGCCAGTTCTGAGTACATAGAACAAAATAACCAAACGCACTTATAAGTGAATATACGAAGGTAGGTATATTCGAATATACCAAGGTTCGTATATTCGTTCACCATGGTTACTCAATAATAACCGCTGTAATACGTGGTATAAAATCACACATTCTTATTGGTTTATAACTTAATGAATGATATAGTCTTAGATATCTCCTATATAAGTCCGCGTGCCGCCATGAAATGATTATACTCGTATATATATATATATATATATATATATATATATATATATATATATATATATATATACAGGGTGTCCCTTAACTTCGAGCAAAAACTTTAAGGGCATATAGTACTGACCAAAATGAATAAAAAAGCTTCATCAACATAGGAATGATCTTCAACTGTTTCCGAGAAAAGCGAAAAATCTAAGAAAAACTGACAAAGATAACGATCGAATAAAATTTTGTCTATGTCAGTAAAAAGACTATAAAAAACAATAAAATTTTATATGAAACATTTTTCTCAATTTCTTATAGTTACGTAGTTATATGAAAATTAAATATTGACCAAGGTCGCCACAACATTTCACTTTTGATTTTTATAAAATAACAAAAGGCCATCTAAGATTACCTCTCAAAGGTAAACAAAAAGTCTCAATTAATCAAAATCGTAATTCTTATAGTTTTTGAGATAGCAAAGGTAAATCTCGTAAAAACTCATTTTTCACTGCGTTATATCTGGGAAACTATTAAAGATCGGACACATTTTGACTGAGCTTTTTTTACTCATTTTGATCAGTATTATATGCCCTTAAAGTTTGTGCACCAAGTTAAGGGACACCCTGTATATATATATATATATATATATATATATATATATATATATATATATATATATATATATATATATTAATAATATATATTATAACAACTTATTTAATGTACACTTGAATATGGCACCACCCGTAGAGGGATGTGAAAAAAAATTATAAAAATTTTTCGGTTCGAGTTGCATTTTTGTATAATCTTAGATATCTCCTATATAAGTCCGCTTGCCGCCATGAAATTATTATAAATAAATAATATATATTATAGAAACTTATTTAATATACATTTCAATATGGCACCACCCGTAGGAGGGTGTGAAAAAAAATCATAAAAAAAATTGTGACTAGACTTATATTTTCGTATAATCTTAGATATCTCCTATATAAGTCCGCGTGCCGCCATGAAATTATTATTAATAAATAGTATATATTATAACAACTTATTTAATGTACATTTGAATATGGCACCACCCGTAGAGTGGTGTGAAAAAAAAAATATAAATTTTTTGCGACGACTTGCATTTTTGTATAATCTTAGATATCTCCTATATAAGTCCGCATGCCGCCATGAAATTATTATAAATAAATAATATATATATAATAACAACGTATTTAATGTACATTTCAATATGGCACCACCCGTAGGAGGGTGTGAAAAAAAATCATAAAGATTTTGTGAGGACTTATATTTTCGTATAATCTTAGATATCTCCTATATAAGTCCGCGTGCCGCCATGAAATTATTATAAATAAATAATATATATTATAAAAAGAAAATATAATAACCATGTATGAATACATAATATTTAGAGAAAAATAATAATTATAAGGTCTAACCAAACATATTCTCCAGAAGCTAAATTTACTGAGTATAAATTTGGCTTGCAAAACACGGCAATTTCAAAAAAATTAAATTTTTATAGTGTATCCCAAGTACATAAATATATTTTTCATATATCCCCTATATGAAGTATAAATCTGTTTTGCTTACGAATTATTATAAATAAAAAAATAACATTATAATAAATTATTCCTTATTTTTTGTTACAGTGCCACGCGAAGGGCAGGTACAAAAATAGTTAGTAACTTGTTTTCATATCAATTCATTATAAACAAACAATAACAAAATATCTAGAAAAGATTTAGACTGAGTTTGATTTATTACACGTTTATGACGAATGAACATTGTTTAAATGATACGTTTGTGATTAATTTTCTTTATTTGAATATTCTTAATATTATTAGAAAATTATGAGATCCTTAAGGATCTCATAATTTATGGAAAGGAAATGAAATACGAAATATAATAAGAAAAATCAACATAATCTAAAGTACATTTTTATTTTAATATAAATAAATACAGGATGTATCACGGAAAGTGAAACATAGGCGTTTAAAATCAGTTTTTCCGTGTGCATTGCTCCACTAATTATTTTAGACAAAAAGCTTCAAATGGATGTTGTAAAGCAAAAATTTCTACATCCGAATCAATAAAAAAAAATCATTTTGGCTACTTCATAACTGCAAAAATAAAATTTGAAAATTCACGGAATTACAATTTAATAGTATTAGCCATGGAATTAGAAACTAGAGACGAACAAAAGCGTAATTGAATAATTTGTAACTTTTCTTTATTTCAATAATTATTGTCGATATTAATCTTTTGAAATGAAACTCTTCTCCCATATGGCTGTGTCGTACATGTAGTTCTCTGTCAAAGTGCAATTAATGTGTTCATATATTTGTTTTGTATTGGTAGCTTTCCGTTTGTCACTGTTAACATTCTTCTTAATTATTTTTTCACTGTTGCCCATATTTTGACAACTCCTCCGGAGGAACAACAATGCATTTTACGATTCATTAATAGATCAGTCAATGTAGAAAACAACTGACCAATTACTACACTTCAAAATTGTAATTAATTCTAAACTTGATTTTCGGTATTGATTTATCGATTATTGCACTTCAAAATGCATAACAATTGGTTGTGTTCAAGTAATCAATTCGAAACTTGATTTGGTTGATCGAGTAATTGTATCACATCTGGTTGTGCTCCAGTATCCAATTTCAAACTTGTGATTTGATGTTGGCTAATCGAATAATGTTTCACAAACTACATTTCAGGTACTCGTGTTCGAATAATCAATTCGAAACTTCAGATTTGCTATTGATTAATCTATTAATGCACTTCAAAAATGTATTACAACTGGTTGTACGCAAATAATCAATTCAAAATTTGTGTTTCGATATTGATTAATCGACTGATGCACTTAGAAATGTATTAGAACTGGTCGTGCTCGAATAATTAATTCAACACTTGTGTTTCGATATTGATTAATCGACTGATGTACTTATAAGTGCATTAGATCTGGTTGTGCTTGAGTAATTAATTCAACACTTGAGTTTCGCTATTGATTAAACGTCTGATGCACTTATAAGTGCATTAGACCTGGTTGTGCTTGAGTAATTAATTCAACAATTAAGTTTCGATATTGATTAATCAACTGATGCACTTATAATTGCATTAGACCTGGTTGGGTTGAATAATTAATTCAACACTTAAATTGCGCTATTGATTAATAGACTGACGCACTTAGAAATGCATTAGAACTGGTTGTGCAAGTTTCAAATTGGATACTGGAGCACAACCAGTTGTGATACAATTACTCGATCAACCAAATCAGGTTTCGAATTGATTACTTGAACACAACCAATTGTTATGCATTTTGAAGTGCAATAATCGATAAATTAATCCCGAAAATCAAGTTTAGAATTAATTACAATTTTGAAGTGTAGTAATTGGTCAGTCGTTTTCTACATTGACTGATCTATTAATGAATCGTAAAATGCATATGAATTAAACAAAATTGAAAATTGAGTTAGGATATTATTTCACGAATTTCATTAACAGTTCATTATTATCTAATGGTTAAAAAGTATAATGTATGTGTTCTCCCCCTTCACAATGCAATGATAGTAATTAATTAATAATTAATTAGCAATTAATAATAAATTAGTAATTAATTGGTAGCATGGTGTTTGATATTTTATATTGTATTTTTTGCGGTTGTGCTAGCTTAACGCATAAGCTGGCACAACCCTATGTATTTTTTAAAAAGCAGCCGTAATAAATTTGGTTTTTGGGTAATTAATTAGTAATTAATGAGTACTAAATTTTCTGATTGATTTCGTGTGATTGTGCGGGAATGGTTGTGCCAGCTTCACGTACCTAAATTTCGTAACTGTTTTCTTCGAGCAAATCTTTATTTTATATAGTATTTCTTAATAATTTTTATATCGTTTATATCTACGGTTGGCATATTCTTCAGTTTATTGGTATATTTGAAAGAGAAAGTATGTCTGCATTTTCCTATTGGACATTAGCTTGACTGCTACCACAAATTGCATTATGCAAAAAAATTTTTTTTGTAACAATTGTAAAATATCAACGCCGGTGAATTATTATTCCACCCATTTTTAGTGAATGTTTCAATCGAAGATGATGATATTAAGATCTTGAAGTCCTTCATAAATTCTATTTCTTCCATTAAAACGTTTTGTTTTCAACTGAATGTTTCCGCAGGCTGACTGTAAATTAAATAGATAATTTATTTAATTTATTTTGAATATGAAAATAATTTACCTGTAATCTGCTATATCTAAATTGATTGCTGTTGTTTATGAGATTGAATCTGTAGAATCGGTTGAAGAGACATTATCCGTCATAGGTATGTTCACAGACCATATACACTATTGTTCAACTTCGTTTGGCGAAAATCTATTTTTTTCATTGATTTACAATGTTTTTGTTGATGACGCTAATGCTGCAAATTTATCTTTACATTTAGCCATTGTTAAATATAAAGTAGGTTTTGCGAATCATTACACTATTCAGATATTTTATGAAATTTTCTGGAAGGAAATAGTCGGAGCAGATAACTGACAGTAGAAACTTTTCAATAACTGCATCCAATCCAATCATTCTTAATATTTGTAAATATTCTGTAAATACACAAATACGTACAAAACACCAAGTAAACTCGCTCAAAATGTAAAAAAAGTGAAAATTAAAACAAAATCAAATCATACCGCACCTAACAATCAATTTATGACATTTGCGAACTTTACAAAGTAAAATATTACTATGCATGTCAATTATTATTTATATTAGTTTTAAAGTGTTGATTGATTCTTATTGAAAATAACCACTTATTGTTTCTGTTTATAAATAATATTGCACTACATCCAGATTGCAAATAAACTAGAATTTCTATTTTCAATTTCGGTAAAAGTTATTTTATTTTTCTAATATGGCATGACTGGTATGCGCGCGCAATTAGCGTCTTGATGTAAAAAAGGCGGTATTTAAAATATTACAACGCTAAACACTGGATATATCACCCTTGATACAAACGTGGTGTAAATAGTTATTTAAAATACAGTAGAATCCGTTTAGTACGACTTCGTTTACAGCGGCCAACCGCTTTTAACGACGTAGATGCAAACTCAAGTTTGGTTTTCATAAAAATGACTGTGAAAATATATTCGTTTAGTACGACTCCGATTAAAGCGACCAACCGCTTTGAACGACCTAATTTACTAAAACTCATCCGGTTAGAGCGATGCTGCAGAACTGCTCAATGTATTTGTGCATAGGAATTATGATGATGACATTTTGAAAAGTAGTATGTCTCATCTTTACAATGCCGTGCGTGGTTCTTACTATCAAACAAAAAGGAAAAAAAGCAAACCAAAAACACAGACTTTTTACACCAGTAAATATAATGTATTGTTTGCATTTTCTGTTACGACTACATTATTACATAATGTATGTAGCTTTAAGTTGTTTGTTAGCTGTAGCTATACTGGGTTTAATTAAAACTAAAATATATTTCATATAAATGATTGTTTTATTTCCAACAATAAAAATAAAACAATAAGGATTAAATAATCAGGCCGTTTTGTGCATCGTCGGGTTAATACGACGTAATATCGTCGGTTCCTTGACGGTCGCTCTATCCGGGTTCTACTGTATTTTGAAAACATTACTGTTGTAACTCTTATAAACACAATTGTTAGCTTAACAATTTGATTAATTTGAGAATGAAATAGGTATTTTAACAAAATAAATCCATAATGTTATTAGTATTGTTATGATAATTTTTTAACTAATTAGATTCTAATATAAAATAGGTTCCGAAATACCTTATCGCTCCGCTGTATTATTACCACATGGATTTAAAGGCACCAAAGTATAGAAGTCAATACTATTCAAAAAAATATTAGTAATCTTTTAGTTTCTTTACCGGTAATCGTTGGTTGCCCAAATGATTAAAAGTGTACTGCTGTGACTGTCGCATATTGTAGTAACATAAGCAAAAATTTATTTAAAGCAATTTGATCACATTATGATGAGAAAAAAAGTATTTTGCCAAATTTGTCGCGATTATTATCATACATATTGTGTAGGTATTGCATATTTTGATACTACCTAAATTTTTCATAATGCAAGAAAGATTGACGCGATGCACAAAGATAAATTTAATTTTTAATGAGGCCTTTGATGACCTAGAAACTTTAATTTACAGTCGTTACAAAAATAGACTATTATGCTCTAAAATTTAATGTATAATATATCCCATAAAGTTTCAGGGTACAAATAATATTTGAAAAGAAGTTTCTTATGTATCGTGTTCACCTGCAAAATGTTATGTGTAAATCTAGCTTTATGCTACAGTGCCATCTATGATACAAGTTACAATACAAACATACATTGTAACCTCTAGAATTTTTTTAATTTTTAAAACAAAAATTAAATGATGCAAATAGAAGTGTTTAATGTAATGAAACTTCTGCAAGTGTTTTTCCGAATTACAAGGCTCATTAAAGTTTATGATTTTTTTCGTACCCCTTTTGCAGGGGGCATTATATTAAAGTATATATTAAATAATTTGTTATAATACATTCTATTTATTTATAATAATTTCAAGGCGCCACGCGAGCCTGTATAAGAATAATGTAAGATTACACACGAACGACGGGCATACAATCTTCATGATTTTTTTTCACACCCTCCTACGGGTGGTGTCATATTGAAATATATATTAAATAAGTTGCTATAACACATACTACTTATTTATAAAAACTTCATGGCAGCACGCGGACTTATATAGGAGATATTTAAAATTATACGGAAATATAAGACGAGTCACCCTATCTTTATGATTTTTTTCACACCCTTCTACGGGTGTTGTCATATTGAAATGTATATTAAATAAGTTTTTATAATATATACTATTTATTTATAATAATTTCATGGCGGCACGCGGACTTATATAGGAGTTATCTAAGATTATACGAAAATATAAGTCGTCGCAAAATCTTTATGATTTTTTTTCACACCCCTCTACAGGTGGTGCCATATTGAAATGTATATTAAATTAGTTGCTATACTATATATTATTTATTTATAATAATTTCAATGCGGCACGCGAACTTATATAGGAGATATCTAAGATTATACGAAAATATAAGTCGTCGCAAAATCTTTATGATTATTTTTCACACCCCTCTACGGGTGGTGCCATATTGAAATGTATATTAAAGTAGTTGCTATAATATATATTATTTATTTATAATAATTTCAATGCGGCACGCGAACTTATATAGGAGATATCTAAGACTATACAAAAATGTTAGGCGGGTTACAAAATCTTTATGATTTTTTTTCACAACCCTCTACGGGTGGTGCCATATTGACATGTATATTAAATAAGTTGTTATAATATATATTATTTATTTATTATAATTTCATGGCGGCACGCGAACTTATATAGGAGATATCTAAGATTATACGAAAATATAAGTCGTCACAAAAATTTTATGATTTTTTTCACACCCCTCCACGGGTGGTGCCATATTGAAATGTATACTAAATAAGTTGCTATAATATACAGGGTGTTAATAAAAAAACTTTACACACTTTAGCAGGTGATAGTAGAGATGAAAACAAGAAAAAAATTCTAATACACTTAGGTCCAATACTCATTGGTTTTTAGAAAATTTATGTATGGAATTTGTACATAATACACAGGATTGACGGAAGGTATTGTGCTGGCCACATCAGATTTAACAACTAAGGACTCTAGGTGTTTACGATCAAGTGCGTGAGTCTCTTCAACGATGGCTGCAACTTTGTTTACAATTGATCGTAAACACCTAGTGTGAGGGAACACGGAGTGGGACAATAAATAATATAACACAGAACTGTACACAAATGAGATGTATATTCATATTCAATTACACGCAACGACTGTACTTTTGACAACAACGTTATTTTACATATATCTATATGGTGATCAGAGATGGCGGTACGGGTCTTGAGACTCGCCAAAATGAGTTTTCCCTAACACTTCCCCTCGAGTTCAAGACGACGCTGATTACGATGTAGATTGGTGGAGTCCGGCTGACAGCATGCACTGCACGTGCCTCACCTTTGGCAATCCCTTGGTTAAGAAGTCTGCTGTTTGGTTTTCTGATGATACGTAATTCAGTGTTATCGTTTTATTCCGTATCAGGTCTCTGACAAAGTGATGCTTGCGAGTACTATTAGTAATATAGCAGATTGTATTAAAAAAAATCTGATGTGGCCAGCACAATACCTTCCGTCAATCTTGTGTATTACAAATTCCATACATAAATTTTCTTGCAAAAGATTATAAATTTTTGGTATTATGTGATTCCCTTTCTCGGCAACTGAATGCCATACTCCTGATAACAAACAAACCACATGAAATAGGAAAATTATGAAATTTTGGTTGAAAAATTATAACACTTGTCAGTTATGGACATAATTAATTGCTGTCATTTTGACATGGGTAAAAGTCATGTTACTGCACGCGCCCCATACATAAATTTTCTTGTAAAAGATCCTATATTTCCAGTAAAGTTATTTCATAAACAAACTATGCAAATTGCACTTGATACTGACATCTTCTTCTTCTTCTTTAGTTTTTCCCATTCGTTAGGGGGACGCTATTTTTTATTTTCTTCTTCCACTCATTTTTGTTTTGCGTGTCGTCCTCATTCAGTTCCTTTTCTCTCAAGTCTTCTACAATACAGTCTTTTCATCTTATATTTGGTCTTCGTATGTTTCTTCCACCTTCTATTAATATATTCATCTCTCCTCATGACATGTTCAAACCAATGTAATCGTCTCTCTTATATCTAGAAACTTCTAACACTAGAGTTACTTCCCTTATTGACATGTATTTTTAAGATCCCAGCGCTGGGGTGGCAAGTTTTGAACTACAGGTTGAATGAGATATGAGGTTAACCAACTGTCAAATGGGCAAACACATAACTTATAGAATTGTGTATTTCTCAGAGTACTGTATTATACGAGGGTCGTTCAATAAGTCCTTAGAAAAACATAGAAAAACAAATTATTTTGGGTAATTTTCTTTTTATTTTTCAACATAATCTCCTTTTAGCTCTATACACTTTTCTAAACGTTTCTTTAACTTTTTTAAGCCGCCCAAAAAGTAGGATTTCGGAAGATCTTCAAAATAAGCATCTGTTTGAGCGATGACCTCCTCGTTCGATGTAAACCGTTGTCCACCGAGCCATTTTTTTAAGTTTGGAAATAAAAAAAAATCACTAGGACCTAAGTCTGGTGAATACAGTGGATATTGTAGTAATTCAAATTATAGTTCCTTAATTTTGGCCATCGAAACAGCGCAGGTGTGCACCCGTGCATTGTCTTGATGGAAGAGGATTTTTTTTTCTTTTTCAAATGAGGACGTTTTTTCTTGATTTCTGATAATGACGCATAATATTCTCCAGTTATTGTTTTTCCTTTTTCCAAGTAATCGATGAAGATGATTTGGCGTGCATCCCAAAAAACCGTGGCCATAATCTTGCCTGCCGATTTGACCGTTTTCGCTTTTTTCGGAGCTCGTTCGCTTTCAAAAACCCACTGTTTAGACTGTTCCTTGGTTTCTGGCGTGTAGTGGTGTATCAATGTTTCGTCTACTGTTACGTATCGACGCAAAAACTCATCAGGATTGCGACGTAAAAGCGCTAAAACAGCCTCAGAGTCGACCACACGATTGCGTTTATTCTCCACCGATAACAAACGCGGCACCCATCTCGCCGAGATTTTTTTCACACCCAATTTTTCGTGCAAAATCGAAAACACTGTACCTTGCGATATGCCTGTGGCTTCAACTATGTCGCGCACTTTGATTCGTCGATCACTCAAAATCATATCGTGGATTTTATCCATCATTTCCGTAGTAGTGACTTCCACAGGACGTCCCGAACGATGTTCATCTCTTGTGGACATACGGCCACGTTTAAACTCATTTACCCAATTGTAAATAGTTGCAAATGCAGAAGCAGATGTACCATGAACTTCATCCAACTCAGCTTTGATCTCTTTCGGTGTTAAGCCTTTTGAATACAAGTGTTTAATCACCGCTCGAAACTCACTTTTTTCCATTTTTTTAAATAAGCAAAAGTTTGTTGCTTCAATCGACAATAAAAGTGAAACCACGTGATGGATATAACTAAAACTTTAACAGCTGTCGGGTGAGTGATGATGCTTAGTAAAAACAAAACGTTATCTATACTACGAGTACCAACTCTTAGATTTTCTAAGGACTTATTGAACGACCCTCGTATTTAATTTTCTTTTTATATTATTTTATAGTAGGTTTTATATTATCCATTCAGGGTAAATTAATGTAAATTCCTAGTACATTTTTATAAAATTTTAACTTAAATTGTATAACCACTTCTGTTTTAGATGATATCTTCAAAGAAATAATTAAAATAGCAAAATTTCATGATTATATTTCGTATTCATTTGTGAACATTAGTAATAGTATGTATTTGTGGAAGTGAAGATAACTTAAATGATATTTTTGAGAACATTTATAAAACTAACCTCGTTTTGAAACAAAGTTTTCTTTGAAATATAATGAATAAATCTTCAAAGTATACAAGACGGATATATTAATTTATAATTTTCTAATCCACGCACTATATTATTATCTTTCCTCATCTATTCTCCAATTCTAGTATTGGAGATATCGTTCACGAAAGGCGGTCCACACACACACACATACACACACACACACACACACACACACACACACACACACGAACACACACACACACATACAGACATCATCGTAAAAATAGCAAAATGGTATTGTAAAGACCCTCAAACGTGCTTGTTCAATGAAAACTCACCACCGAATTTTTTGACCAAAGGCAATACCTTCCTTATCTATATGTGACGGAAGGTAAAATTGATAAAAAAACCAATAAATCGCAAAATATGAAAGATTTAATACTTTTAAGGAGTTTATTTTTTAATAACCATTCATTTTATATTACATATACTGTACTGTATTGTATTTTAGTGTAAAAGATTTTGGTTATTACAGTGTTACTTATATGTAGAAATTTGAATTGAGGTCGGAAAAAGCGCACCTAGCGGTCAAATTTCTAACTGAGAGGTTGCCAGCCCAGCGCCCAGCGCGTTGCATTTCCAGGCCTTGTATGTGCCTTGTATCCTGCCTACTGCCTTGTATGATGTAGTATAACGTAGGCGACGGTTGTGCATAGTATTATTAATGTAAATATTATTCTTCGTACGGTTAAAGTAAGTGTTATTTGCTACTTTATGAAATATAGAAACAAGAATGAACATTATAAAAGGAAAAGTAATATACCTAGTGTTAATAAACATATAACAATATACAAGAAAACAATACTTTGATTTGTGGTAGTAACACTAGTATTAAACTATATGTATCATATTTGACAAAAAATTATATACTTTATTGATGACAAGCGTCATTGCAAACATAAATAAATAATCCCATTTGAAAAATTATGAATGCATTTAGTAGTTTACAAAAAAAAAAAACTTAAGAACATTATAAAAACATGTTATAGGTTAACATAATTTATTTTCCTATTAGATGGTATCGAAACGAAAATCTGCTAATAAGAATGAAGCTGGGCCTTCCAAAAAGAAGGTAAAAGAAGTTGAAAAGGTCAATTACAAAGATGGGAGCCCCCAACAGAAGAAAAAAATTAAACAGCAGACTGCTGCGGTAGAAAGCGATGTCGAGTCGGATCTGGACATTAGTATAGTGAAGGAAGAAATACCAGATGAAGATGAAAATAAAAATAATAATGTTGGTGAAATTGCTCACTTGAACGCAGGTTTGATATTTACAAAAATGACAGTGTTTATCAATCGAAAGTGTGTGAATGATTACAGATTTGTTACCGTGGCCACAAAAACACATGGAAGAACTTTTAAGGAAAATAGAATCCAAACTTCCAAAGCTAGAAAAATTGACATACAAATCTCGAGTGGAGAAAATTGAGTGGAATGATGTAATTTTATTTTATAAATAGTGCTTTGTGTACAATTTAGACGGTTTATTTTACAGTTAGCGTTCGGCCCTTATAGTGGCTCTGAGTGTCGAATAATGTGGGAAGGTATTCAGAAAAGAGTAAGACGTTATCGAATTTTAAAAGAATTAGTAGACGATGCGAAGGAATGGGTTTCAAAACCGTGGACTAACTTTTACAGGGGACCAAAAATGGTAAGAATATACATTTTAATAATGAGTGTAGGTATGTGATTGCATGTACGGCCGATGTGCACATTAATGCATTTCATAAATGGTGTGTTACGACAGAGAAAGTTTCAGTACGAGGGCTAGGCGAAAATAGATTATATGCAGTGTCTTGGCTGTCGGCGTCGGTTCCCATATCTAGCCTGCGCCAACTAAATAAAGTTGTCTCCCCCCATGTTCAAATTATACGCTTACATGTACCACAAGTATTTTTATTTGCACTAAATTGTAAAATGATGTTTGGACTTGGATATTTCTCTAATAATAGAACCTAATGTACAAAACGTCAATTCCTATAACTGCAACCGCGATGAATTTATATTATAGCAACCGCTACCAGCGACCATTTAGTTTTTTTAAGGCAAGATTATATGCTAATAATACTTTTTATTTACTTATTCGTCATTTCATAGAATCGACATCCAGATCTACCTAGGCGGCCTTTATCAACGTACATGATTTTTTATTTGAAACAAAAAGACAAAGTATTGCTAGAACATCCAGGGATGAATATGGTAAACATTTTTGTAGTCTATTTACTGCCAAATATGTATTTGTATATTTGTAGATGGAACTTTCTAAACATGTAGCTGAATTGTACAAGCAACTATCAGTTAAATCTAAAATAAAGTACAAAGAAATGGCTGCTATTCAAAAAACGGAATATGTTGAAAAAATGAAGGAATTTAGGTACGCCACATATTTAATTTATACACAGTCAGTCCATTTACAATAATATATTTCAGTCGATTGCATCCCGAACTAGTCCGAACAAAATTCAAAAGAGACAAGCAAACTGCGAGGCAATCAGCTCCTACACTTCATTATTATAATAACGCCTCTTCAAAACCACTTAGCCCTTTTAAACTTTACTGCCAAGATATAGTAAAACGAGTCGAACATGATGCAGACTTCGACAAAGCATCATGCATAGAAAGTTGTAAAGAACAGTGGCGTACAATGAGTGACAAAAACAAAGTGTTCTGGATAAATTGGTCATTAGATAAAGAAACCAAGTACCAAGAAGAACTGAAGAAATATGTAGCAGAGAATCCCGAGTATATACCGACGGGCTACAAGTCAGTAGTAACTAAAGACGAAAGGGCTATAAAAGAAAGAATGGCTGGGAAGCCAGAAAAGCCACCAAACTCAGCATATAGCCTCTTTTCAAGACTTATGCTAGTCAGTGAAGATGTGAAGAAAGTTAATCGTAAAGAAAGAATGCTTGTTATTGCCCAACATTGGAAAAATTGTTCCCCTATTGAGAAGAAAGAATACACGGATCGTGTAAAACATGTGAGTTACATTCTTAATTTTACTGAAAACTAAATATTATCATTACCTTTTATTTTAGATGTTAGAACAATATAAAGTACAATACGCAGAATACCTAGAATCACTTTCTGAGGATGAAAGACAAATGGAATTATTGTTAAACAGCCAACCAAAAAGAAAAGCGAAAACACCTAAAACAAAACCTAATTCGACTGAAAAGGAATCTGATGAAAAAGAGGAAGCGAAAGAGAAAGAAACAAGTAATTCTGTTACTCCAAAGAAAAAGAGAAAACCCAAGCGAAAGCGGCCATTAAAGAACAACAATTTATATGAAGGGGAACCCCCTCCTCCACCTGCGTAAGTAAATCAAAACCGCAATTTTTCCACATTGTTCAAATCAAGATTTCTTTTAGAACTCCATATTTGTTATTCCTCCAAACATACAAGAAGCACTATCCACATAAAAAAGATTCAGCAAAGCAGTGGTCCCTTCTGCCCGATGATGAAAAACATTTCCATCGGCAAATCCTAACCGATATGAAAAGAATTTATATAGAGGGTTACGAAAATTTTTTAAAGGGTTTATGTCAAGAAGAGCTCAAAGAGTATTCGGAATGGAAGAAGCAAAACCAGAATTTGCTAACAAATTCAAAAAATTCAGATGACGTGAATAAATCGGACAAAGATGATGATGATAAGGTAGGTAAATTTTACTTAATATTACAATTTCTTCATAGATAGGAAATATTTAAATTGTTGCGAATGAATCTTTTCAAAAGTATGTAACGGGTGGGCCATCTATCTATATGTTGAATTTTGAACTACGTGCTATTGTTGACGCTGTCGTCTCAAGCGCCATAAATTGTTGACAGTGGTTTAGTTTTAGCCTTCCGCTTACAGAATATGCATCGCTTCAATTTAGATCAACGTTTTGAAATACTCAAAACTTACTTTGAGTGTGGCTCTGTGGTTGCCGAGACGGCGCGAAAATTGCGTACAAAGTTTGGAAGAAATGAGGCGCCGTCAAACCAAGGAATTAAGAATTTTATCGATAAAGTGCGCAGATGTGGAATGCTGGTGGACGTGAAACATATTCCGCATGCTCATCCTAGGCGTACACCTGAAGCAATCGCTACTGTGACCGAAAGTGTGCGCCTTAACGCGTCAACATCAACTCGGCCTTTCCCGTACCACTCTGAGGAGGATTCTGCACAAAGACCTCGGTATGTTTGCGTACAAAGTCCAGCTCGTTCAGGAGTTGAAGGAAGTTGACCATCCATAACCAGTTGAACGATGACCCTGATTTTGCAAGAAAAATCATCTTTTCGGATGAGGCGCATTTTCATATCGGAGGTTATGTGAACAAGCAAAACTGTAGGATTTGGGGCACGGAAAATCCACACGTCATCGTAAAGAAGCCCATGCATCCAGCTCGAGTCACTGTGTGGTGTGGATTTTGGAGTGGCGGCATAATTGGACCCTTTTTCTTCGAAAATGAGGCTGGCCGCGCCGTTACGGTCAATGGCGACCGCTATCGAAATATGATAACAGACTTTTTGTGGCAGGAATTGGAAGATATCGATCTCGATAAGGTCTGGTTTCAACAAGACGGTAGCAACTTGCCACACCGCCGCCGCGCGCACCATCAACCTTTTGCGCACAAAGTTTAACAATCGTGTAATTAGCCGTTTCGGAGATGTCAATTGGCCACCTCGGAGTTGCGATTTAACGCCACTCGATTTCTTCCTTGGGGGCATATTGAAGGATAAAGTTTATGAGGACAATCCTCAAACAATTGACCAATTGAAACAAAACATTCAAGCTCAAATTGCTCAAATAGAGCAGCAAACTGTTGACAAAGTGCTCGAAAATTGGTGTTCCAGGATGGGATACTGCCGAGCCAGCCGAGGTGGCCACTTCAATGAAATCATTTTCCATACTTAATCGGAAGAAACACTATATCAAATAAAGCAAAATTCGTTGGAAAAAATTCAATTTTTCTTGTTCGCATTGCTAATTTATAATTCAACATATAGATGGCCCACCGCTTTATATACAAATTTCAAACACATATTATAAAGGCTGAATACGAGAATCCGGAACTTTGTTTTTTAACATGGGATAACAGTTTTCTTCAAATATTATGTATCTCGTAAAATGTCATAACATGTATTATAGTTGGACCTCTTTAATCCGAACTAATAATTGTACAGGATGATCCGGATTATCGAAATGTTCGGATTATCGAACAAACGACGGAAAATATCCATTTTCTTAATTCTCTAAGAATTTCCACATTCTCGCAATAAAAAAATGCTTTATTTTCAAGTATAAAATTTAAAAACATTTGTATTTACTACATAATATAAATAACAAAATAAAGTACATATAATAGGCATATTACATAAATCTATACTATAATGTCAATAGTAAATCTAAGAAACTGAAAAATTTGGTGATTTTTCTCTGTTTAATGTTCGCTTCTTCTGCCCTTTTGGCTTTGTTTTTCATTTCCGATTGAATTAGAATTCATCATAACAACTTTTTATTGCTAATCTCGTATATTGTAATAAACGAAATTTGTTTATTACATACATTATTATGTACTCGTTTTACAACAATTAGATTAAACTTGTCATTTTTTGAGTAACTTTAAACGACATGTTTTTATTACCGTATTAAATGATACATGGAATTTTTGTTTAGTTTTAAATACAGAGGAAAGCTTAATTCTATATTGATTCAGTAAATTAATAAAATATGTTCGATGCCAAAAATTGAAGTGTTTCTTATCAAGAACATTTTGTTTAATGAATTGTCCTTTATATCTTATTCGATTTGCCATATTCACGGCTTTCACATTCAACTAGCTGTATGAGACGTTGCCATACCGTCAAACAGGTTAGAGCGCATGCGTCGGCAATCGGCATACACAGATCGTACAGTATCATACAAAAGTGTTTTCTGAAGTTGGAAGAAAAACACTACTTATGCGTCCTAAACATTATACCAAACATTTTTTTTTTTTTCAATCTTAAATAGTAATATGATAAAGCTGTTATCTAATATGTATATCAATGACATACACTACAAATAATACATCTTTATTGTATTCACACTAGACTTAATTTCTGCACATATTATAGTACGAATACTACCTTAAATAGGACTTATGGAAGGTTGAAATTGAAACCTACGTGTTTGAGTAATTGTAGTAAACTAAATTGTATTTCAAAGTTTTTACATATAATCGGATATGTTTGAATAATTTAAGTACAGTCAATTAATATAAAACATGGTTAATCGTATATTACAGCATATTTTTATTCATTATTAGTAAAATTACAAATATATATAAATACCTCGATATATTCATTATTGGCTCAGTGTTTGATGAAACTAGCCAAAATACAGATAATAAATCCCTATCTCATAAAAGTTTTCACAGTAATGTATCCGCATAGGTTTTCTATTTCCCGAAACAGATTTCAATTTTTTATTTTTGTCACGGCGGTTTTAATGACATCATTTTCACCTGTATTGTCGTAATAATTTGTGTTCGTTGTAGAACGCCGATGAGTCTGATAGTGACAAAGACATCAAAGAAGAAAGCCAAGATGATCCCGATTCAGATAGTGATTCATCTGACTCTGACTGATGTTGCAACATTTGTTGCTTTATTTAGCATTAATTTTGTTTTAAACATTTTTGTAATTAACCAACTGCCATATGTTTCACAGTTAATTTTACAAAAAAAAGGTTATAGATAAATAATGGTGAAAATTTTATTACCTTGATACTTTTGACGACATCTTCATCCTTTTTACCTCCCGCTACCCTTGGTATGTGTGGTCGTTGGTCTGTTCGATGAGAGTTTCGTTAGTTCAGTGTCGTGCAGTTAGGTGCGGTGTAGTGCAGTACAATGTACAGTGACTTTATACCATCACAGTGTGGCCATGAGAGCAACGGCCGCCATTAATTGTCCAACTTCATTGCAATTCAGATAGAAAATTATTGAAAATATAGGATTTAATATTACTTTCATGTTTTTGTAGTAACTATTACGGATTGAAAATTATTGTGAAAGGTACAATATTCTATTTAACATTAAAAATAATGAAATTATTATTTTATTGTTGTTAAACAACACAGTAAATTTAGTTCAACATTGTTATAAAATATTAGCTAGAATTCAAATGTCATCTGACAAATATTGTAACGTTTTTATTTATATGGGTGAAGTGTAAAACATAGACAATTATTATTAACTAAAAGAATACGTTTATTAAACGGTAAATAAATATTAGAAATATAATTAAAAGATTATAAAAGTAACTAACACTATGATGAACAAATATTAACACTAATTTAAAGACTAAGATTATTATAAGACAATTAAACACTAGGATTATTTATTTAAACACTACTCTTTATGTCACTAATTTATGTTTATTTATGTTCACTTGTCGACTGTTTTTATATCACTAACTATTCACTACACTTATTTATATCAGACTTCTACACTCGTTGCTGGTATATTACAGAGTGTCTTCGCTGGCTTTCGCGGTGGGTTATATACCTGGCGGAGTTATCTCTGGACTCTTCTGGACAAGTTCTAGAGGTAAACAGCGCGAACAATAGATAACCTCACTGCGACCTTATCCTAACGAGTTCGAACGTGTGACTCTGTGACGCGTAGAAGCGCGGCGGCGGCGGCCGCGGGGGTTACGTTACACTGCCCCCCCCTTAAGACTGTTTCGTCCCGGAACAGTCCGTGATGACGAAATCTGCATGTACTACCCTTGGTGCATTTCGAATTCTTAAAGAAGTGACAGTCGATGGTCCGCTCGACTTCTTCTTTCTGTCCGTTAGGGTTAAAGCTGCAGACGAGAATTTCAATGCCGGTGAAACGGAAGAGGATCTCTAACATGTTCTTTACAATCCTCCAGTCCAAACCGTCTAGACCACAACCTAACTTCGGTACTGCTAGCTTCAAAATGTCATTCTCCAGTAGATGATCCCTCAAATCGCACAGCGAGTTCCATAGGCTTTGATACGACGGCTTCTTGTACGCGCGTGGTTTTGAAACAAGGTAGTAGATGTACCGCTGATGGTCTGAATTGCTATCTCTCAGTCGTAGCGTTTTCCCAACAGATGGACGTTGGTTGGCCAGTTCTTGTAGTCGTCCATATTTTGCCTTAAAGACTGAAGCTATGCCGCGGGACATCTTTAAGTCTTCTGATACGCAGTGGCCGAGGGAATAATCTGAAGACACGGTAAACAGATCTCGATGTTCTTCTTTTATCACGCCGTACCGCGCCTTGCGCCCAAAGGAATAGTTCTCCATGAAATCTTCAAAAGTCGGTTCTTGAGCTATGATCCGACGAACTGCTGCTCCATTATGGTCTTCGTGGTTGTCTCCAGCAAAAGGGGCTAGCCGATTAAAGTGTACCACCCTCGGCTTCCCGGTAGGTCGTTTCTTAATTCTATAAACCACGTCGTTTATTCTTTTGACTACCTCATAGGGGCCCTCCCAATTCTTTTGCAGCTTTGGTGATAACCCGCGGCGCCTTTGTGGGTTGTAAAGCCACACTAAATCCCCAGGTTGATATCCATCTTTTTCGGCTTTGATGTCATACCGGTCCTTCATTCGGTCGCTGGCAGTTTGAATGTTCGTACGGACTTGTTCATGAATGTCATCCATTCTTCTCCGTAAGCCCGTAACGTAATCTTCTCCGGCCAGGTCTTCCCCAGGTTTGCTGCCGAACACCAAGTCGCATGGTAAACGCAACTCACGTCCGAATAAGATGTTCGCAGGAGTTTGCCCTGTCGTTTCATGCACGGATGAACGATAAGCCATCAGGAACAGATGAAGATGTCGGTCCCAGTCTCTTTGGTGGTTGGAGACTACCTTCGACAAATATCGGTTGATCGTTCTGTTCATTCGTTCAACCATGCCATCGGACTGCGGATGTAATGCAGTTGTCCTTGTTTTATTAATTCCTAATATCTTACAGATATTTTGGAAAACGGCAGACTCGAAATTTCTTCCCTGGTCGGAGTGAAGTTCACGTGGTACCCCGAATCGGCATATACATTCTTTAACTAAGGTTTCAGCGACCGTGGTGGCTTCTTGATTGGGTAATGGATAAGCTTCAACCCACTTGGTGAAGTAGTCCATGACAACCACGATATATTTATTTCCGTCGTCACTTTCTGGGAATGGTCCGGCCACATCAA
Source organism: Harpalus rufipes (assembly GCA_951394225.1). Classification (NCBI taxonomy): domain Eukaryota; kingdom Metazoa; phylum Arthropoda; class Insecta; order Coleoptera; family Carabidae; genus Harpalus; species Harpalus rufipes. The sequence goes on along the minus strand of OX596290.1, from coordinate 10,160,306 downwards.
TCGCAATGCGCTCAAATGGACTGCCAACGTTGTATTGACGCATTGGAGCTTTTCGTCGTCTATGAGGGCCGTTACTTCCCGCGCAAACCACACATTTCTTGCACCAGTCTTTAGCATCTTCAGTGAAGTTAACCCAGTAAAACCGCTGGCGCAATCTTTCTAGGGTTTTGGTGACTCCAAAATGGCCTCCAGACCCGTCATGGATCTCTTTCAACACGTCTGGTATTCTACTCTTAGGAATGACCAACTGAGCTTTCTTCTCAGTTCCATCAGCATTCTCTACCACACGCTTCAACAGGCCATCCTCAATCACCATGGAGTCCCATTGCGCCCAGTACGCTTTTACACTCTGTGAGTGTGGTGCAACGTCTTCCCATATTGGTTTGCATTCTTCTGCTTTCCATTTTAATAAGATTTTCAAAGTCGGGTCATTTTCTTGGTCCTTGCGTAGTCCATCGGGCTGCCAACTATCATCGACTACTGTTGTCCTGGCGACGGTAGACTGTTTCTCTTCAAGTCGACTACAATGTTTGCAGTCATCTTGGCAAGGCCTTCTGGACAATGCATCGGCATTACGATGGCTGGTACCTATCCTGTGTTCGATTTTGAAATCGTATTCCTGTAGTCTTTCTATCCATCTAGCCACCTGACCTTCAGGATTCTTGAATTGTAGCAGCCATTTTAATGCAGCATGGTCAGTTCTAATCAAAAAATTTCTTCCGTACAAATATTTGTAGAAATGTTCCACGGATTTCACGACTGCCAAGAGTTCTTTTCTGGTCACACAGTAATTCCTTTCTGATTTTGACAAGGTCTTACTAAAGTAGGCAATAACCTTCTCATGCCCATCTTGTATCTGGGAAAGAACGCCACCAATTCCGACGTTGCTGGCATCTGTGTCTAGAATGAATTCTCCTTTAGGTAAAGGATAACTCAAGACGGGTGCGCTTGTCAAAGCATGTTTTAGTTCTTTAAATGCAACTGTACAGTCCATTTCCCAGATAAATCTTCTTCCTTCTTCAGTAAGCCTTGTCAGTGGCTTGGCTATGTTGGCAAATCCAGGTACATATCGTCGATAATAGGTACACAAACCAAGGAAACTTCTAAGTTCGTGTTTGTCCCTAGGTGCTGGCCAGTCTCTCACAGCCTTTATCTTCTCCTGGTCAACTGCAATACCCTTACCGGAAACCACGTGTCCAAGGTAATGAACTTCTCTTTGAAACAGGTGACACTTCTTCGGGCTAAGTTTCAGGTTAGCCTTCCTCAATCTCTGGAAAACCTCTTCCAAATTCTTCATGTGGTCCTCGAATGTCTTACATACCACAATAATATCGTCGAGGTACACTAAACAGGTTTTCCAAGATAGCCCGGCCAATACCGTTTCCATGAGTCGTTCAAACGTTGCAGGAGCATTGCAGAGCCCAAACGGCATTACGGTAAATTGCCAGAGTCCTGTACCAATGGTGAAGGCTGTCTTCTCCTTGTCTTTTGGATCCAAATCCACTTGCCAGTAGCCGCTCTTTAGATCCAAAGTGGAGAACATTTTTGAGCCAGCCAAAGTGTCTAATGTGTCGTCTATTCGAGGTAGCGGGTAGCTATCCTTCTTCGTCACGTTGTTAAGTTGACGATAATCGACGCAAAATCGTGTAGAGCCATCCTTCTTCTTCACTAACACCACTGGTGAAGCCCATGGACTGCTTGAAGGTTCAATCACACCTTCCATCTTCATGTCCTCGATTATTCTTTCTGCTTCGTCACGCTTCGCCAGTGGTAGTCTTCTTGCTGGTTGACGGATGGGTCTTGCGTCTCCGGTGTCTATTTTATGGTGAACTACATTAGTCCTCCCTTTGGTTTTCTCATCAAATTGGAACACATCTTTAAAATTTCCAATTAGATTCTTTGCCTTTGTTCTCTGGTCGGCGGTCAATTCTTCAAATGATGTTGTCAATTGATTGATTAACGTGTCCGGAACTTTCTGAGATGTATTCCCTTTGGCCTTTACAGTTCGGATAATCGAGGATACTGCCATGCATTCTCCTACAATTGTTCCTCTCTTCAGAACAACAGGATAAAAATTTACGTTCATTATCCGAACTGGTATTACCTGGCTGGCTTTGACCAGTGATTTTCCGACAACAACTCCAGTGCCAATTTTGGCATCATCATTCTTGGGCTCCAGCATAACGATACTTCCCTCACAGAAACTACCGTCTAAATGTGCCTCCAGGATAGTTTCACTTCGTTCTGGGAGGGTAACGTCTTCAGCCATAAGTACGCGCACAGCCTTGTCATCTCGTGGATTTAACACGAGTTCTTCTTCATTGACCATCATCACCCCCTTCTTCAGGTCAAGTTTAAAACCATGCTTTGTCATTGCGTCCATCCCAAGTATGAATTCATCTTCAACTTCAGCTACCAGCGCACGATGTTTGAATGAGGTTTTTCCGATAGTAATGGTGACATCTACTTCTCCTAACGCGGTAGCTTGTTCTCCCGTTGCTGTGCGTAATCGCCACTTAGTTGGTTGAAGATGCGTCTTGCCAGTTTTCCTTATCAAGTCGGGTCTGATTATAGTTTTTGTCGCACCCGTATCCAGTAGCATTTTCAATGGCCTTCCGTTAATAGAGCCATCCACATAGATGCTATTGGCTTTATGATGAAGAGATGCGACATAACTGATAGATTGTGGAGCTACTAGATTACGGGTCGACAGTTGCCCCTTCGCATCAACCCGATTTAGTTTTCCGACTCCTTTTCTTCCTTTGTCGATTCCGCTTTCTTTTGCATTTTTCTGCAAAGTCTTCGCGGATGACCCAGTTCACCGCAGTTCCAACAGCGGAGTTTCTTTCTTCCAGCAAACATTTCGTTTTCAATTCGCCGTAACCTCTCATCTAAGTCTTCTGTGTTTTCATTACTCTCAGCATTAATATTTCGCACTCGCGATTGGTTACGTGAAGCTTGTTTGGCAGCTTCATGCTCCAATGCATATGAGAGTGCGTTAATTAAAGTTTTTGGGCGAGCCAATCGTAGTGCTTGCTGAGTTTCGCTGTCTCGAATCCCGTAAATGAATGATTGAGTGGCCAGGCACTCCAAAACGCTATCAGGAGCTGTAGGATGTGCGAGATGAACCAAACGAGCTACGTCAACTTCAAATTCTTGAAGACTTTCTTTTGAACTCTGATACCGGTTCCTCAGTTGCGTCTGGTACACCTGCTCCAGATGCGCATTTCCATACCGCATATCCAATCGCTTGACTAGCTGGTCGTAGTCTTCTTGTTCGTCTTCTTTCAGCGTTTGCAGGATGTCGATAGCTTCTCCGCGCAACGAGACAGTCAACGCCGTAGCCTTCTCCTCGGACGTCCAATTATTTGCTTTTGCGGCCGCTTCAAATTGTTTTAAATAATTCGGCCACGAAGACTTCCCATCAAATTCCGAAGTTTTTATGTGCATTTTTGAAGTAGTATCAGGTTTTACTACTTTTCTTCCTTCTATAAGACTTGGCTCAGCCACACCAGGATTCGGAATTGATGACGATGTAATTTTAGTGATTTTTTCTCGTAATTCTTCTATCTTCCTGTCATACTTTTCTTCTAAATTCTTCAGACCTTCTTCAGTATTTTCCATTAATTTTTGTTCTAAATTTCTAGAATTTTCTTCCAATTTTTCTTTTAAACTTCTAGAATTTTCTTCTAATTTTTCTTCTAAAGTTCTAGAATTATTCTCTAATTTTTGTTCTAATGCTCTAGAATTTTCTTCGGCTTTTCTAGAACTTTCTATTAATTTTTCTTCTAATGTTCTGGAACTTTCTTCTGATTTGCTAGAATTTTCTGCCATCTCCTGTTTTAATTCTTCTTTTAATTTACTAGAAGTTTGTTCTATCTGTTTACTAATATCGGATACGTCACCCGGAATTTCGAATAAGTAATCTTCAGGATATTCACCAGCATCGGTTAATGCTTCCCGCAGACGAGATTGTAGAACGCTTTTCAGTCCTGTGGTATCTAATTCTCGTTCTTCCAGTTCTCTCTTGAGATCACTTACTTTTAATTCACTTAATTTTATTTGTTTAGCCGCCATTTTGTTTATTTTTATTTATTTACACTTCACAGTTTAACAATCCCACTTCTGACACCAATTGTAACGTTTTTATTTATATGGGTGAAGTGTAAAACATAGACAATTATTATTAACTAAAAGAATACGTTTATTAAACGGTAAATAAATATTAGAAATATAATTAAAAGATTATAAAAGTAACTAACACTATGATGTACAAATATTAACACTAATTTAAAGACTAAGATTATTATAATACAATTAAACACTAGGATTATTTATTTAAACAATTAACACTACTCTTTATGTCACTAATTTATGTTTATTTATGTTCACTTGTCGACTGTTTTTATATCACTAACTATTCACTACACTTATTTATATCAGACTCGTTGCTGGTATATTACAGAGTGTCTTCGCTGGCTTTCGCGGTGGGTTATATACCTGGCGGAGTTATCTCTGGACTCTTCTGGACAAGTTCTAGAGGTAAACAGCGCGAACAATAGATAACCTCACTGCGACCTTATCCTAACGAGTTCGAACGTGTGACTCTGTGACGCGTAGAAGCGCGGCGGCGGCGGCCGCGGGGGTTACGTTACAATATATTTGCTGTGGTTGCAGATTGCGGAAGTAGCTTTAATTATAGTTTATAACAATAATCGTTTGTTAAAAATATATAAACTAGGCGCAAAATACCAGATTTACAGCAGAGGCTGCCGTTTCATTGATGAATGTTGTCGAAGCTATAAATCTGTGTTTAATGCCGTGTTGAACATATTATTTTTGCCGATTTTAGAATTATTAATTTAGTGATTATTTTTAATACCTGAATAAATCTGTAAATCTTACAGATCTGTAAAAAAAAACTGACAAAAACGCATCTTTTTTGTTGGTTAATATTAAATTGTACATAAGAGTAGCAGCTTTCGTTACGATTTTGTTCTTTATTTATAGATTTTCACATATGTAGGAGTTACAGATTTGTTCAGAATAAAGCTATAATTAATAATAAACACTAGAATTATTTTTATTTGATACATGTTCTATTTGTTTACTACTACATATACTAATATTTATGTATGGGAAAATTACAAATTAGAGTCAAATTTGAATAGTTCAATTATAATTTTATTTACCTCGCAAAGATAAGATCTATTTGAGGGAATCCAGCCTTCACGTTTTACTTTTATTGTCCATTCTTTTCGTCTCAGAGGATTTTTTGGGAATATTTTCATCAGATATCCCTGTTCAGACCTGTTTGTACAGCCAAATGCTGAGCATCCCACCATTTTTAATAATCTGTACATCATAAATATACGTAATTAATCCAATAATATAATAATAAATAACAATTAATCGTTTAATTAAACAGACCAAATGATGTTAACATGTTAACATATAAATATCAAATACAAAATTAAAATTTTCAGAAATATTTCATAAACTCAAAATAATAATTTTTGTATTAAATGTTACAAGCACCTTAGAATCATATACATATATTCCAATAAATAAATGAATTATCTAAATTTTGCTTGATTTGAAAAACAATAGTTATAAAAGCTTATTTCACGAATTCTTGATACACAATATTGTTCTCTATACTTATTATTTATCTTAAAAGCTACATTTAACACAATAAATTTATCATCAACCATGTGATATAATATTAGTATGTACTTACCCAAGTAACACAAATGACCTAAAATCGACGTCACTGTGACGTCCTAATTTACGTCACATAGACGTCTCAGCGTGGAGCTGTACGACGTCATTTTAAGACGTTGTTTAGACGTCATTATAAGACGTTGTATCGACGTCATTATAAGACGTTGTTTAGACGTCATTGTAAGACGTTGTATCGACGTCTTTTTAAGACGTTGTATCGACGTCTATTTAAGACGTTGTATCGACGTCTTTTAAGACGTTGTATCGACGTCTTTTAAGGCGTTGTTTCGACTTCATTTTAAGGCATTGTTTCGACGTAATTTTTATGGTATAAACATAAATGGTGGTAGGAAAAATAAATAATTTAATTCTAGTTTTATTTATACTATATAATATAAAAAAAAATATTAAAAAATATTAATGCACAACAATATATGAACAATAAATATTACACATAAAGTATTTAAAAAAAATATTACGAAAAATACAAATTAATTAAATAAATAATGCATCTTATATCTACAAAAAAGTTATGTACATATTTATTTGCCCGTTGTTGTGTGGTGCATATTTCAACTAGTTCACCATCTCTTGGTTATGATTGCTTGTTATATTCTTCATAATGGCACTTCGCTTCGTGTCTTACCATATCTATAAAAAAGTAATTGTCATAAGCAATATAAGCACAATTTTATCTACTTACAATATACTAAATTTTCAATGTTCGTATTAAGAAATTTCAGCATTTTCAGTATTCTCCCGTGGTAATTAAAATGCTGGACATGACACAACACAAAGATGGCGGAGGGTGCGTTCATACATATACAGTAGTCTGAGCATATGTCAATTTTTATTTGATTTATTTTTATTTTGCTGTAATTTCTTTTAATTTTAGAAAAGAGTTGTAAATACAAAAATGAAAATATAATTCTTTCAACTTACCAAATTATTCTAAAATATCCACCTTGAATAATTTATATTCAGAATTGGGCTGCTGGGAATAATTGTTAATTGCCCGAACCAATTTTTTTTTATATTTCAAATTTTCGGGCCAAGCGCGATAAATTTTATTATTTTTATTACGCAGCCAGCATTTCGGCAGTTTGAATAGAATTTGTACCAACAAATTCTATTACAGCTAATGCCAATCTATACAAGAGAAATTAGAAATTAAGTTTCCATTAAAAAAAAAAAAATGCAACTTGGTCAAGATCACCAGAATCGAAATATGTATTAAAAATCACTATGATGTCTCTTTGTCGATGGTTTACTTGAATCCAATCGTTCAAGAATAGCTTGAAAGGGAAGATGTAAAGATTCTTGGAAAACTTAGGAAAGTGGGATTTTTGGAGTTATAGGAAATGCTCAGGTAAAACCGTAAAACTATATAGATAAATCTTTGTTTTTATATTATATATTTCCCTTTATTTATACATTTGCTTTTGTATTAGCAACATTTCTTAAAATGGTTTTTTTAAAGCACTACTAGCTTTTGTTTAAATTGTTGAAAATTAATATGTCCATGATTTTTATACCAAAAAATATAACAGATATAAATTGTTTCCGTTTCGCATTAATAATTATGTAAAAATGTAATATGTTTTAAATAAATAAAATATAAATATCACCACGGCATACCTATATTTGGGTGTGCCAATCTGCTTCTATTCGTAGATTTTGGTAATGACAATAATTAAATAAAAATATATATATTACACATATATGTAAATATAAACTAAGTTTTATATTACATTTATTCTAATTTTAAAAATCATTATAATAAACAAAATATTGTCATAATGAATTGATATATAAATAAAAATAATATATCCCTTCGTGTGTTATTAATTGCCAAATTAAATAAATTTAAAATATGAATTTTTAATAATATTAATAATAAAGTAAAAATAATCGTCATAAAGACATCAAATTAGACGTGGAAAAAAGGTTTAAATAGACCTAATTATGACCATATAAAGTCGTCATATAGACGTCATAGCGACCACAAATCTGACGTCTAAATAGTCCTATTTCAGACCAAAAATCAACGTCACAATGTTGTCGTATAGACGTCTGATTAGACGTCTAAATAGTCCTATTTCAGACCAAAAATCAACGTCACAATGTCGTCGTATAGACGTCGGATTAGACGGCAGAATATGACTTAAATTCGACCTGAAATCGACGTCACTTTTTGGTCGACCGTCGGTCAGTGTTACTTGGGTACATATGTTAATAACTCGAGCAGCTTCATAAAAAATTAATAATTTGCCAAATACAATGGCTTGTGTAATGTAAGATGTTGAACGTTTGGACAACTAATGGCGGATTCTGTCACAACCAATAGAAACTGAGACCACACTGTATGGCCACACTGTGATCGTATAAAGTCACTGTAGTACAATGTATACTAGTGCAACATCTTGAAAAAACAGATAAATGTAGTTCAGTGTGATACGTGACGTAGTGGATAGCTGATGCTGAACACAGTTTGACACGCATTTAAACATGAACGTTGAAATGTTATCATATATTTTAGACACAAGCGATTCATCTGATGATATTACAAGTTCATCATCAGATAGTGATGAAGAGTTTTTAAACATGTGTGCCAAAAAAATGCAAATTAACAAGAAATTAATGATGATGCAGTTGGAAACGGAAATAGTCAAGGTATAGATGATGCAAACGGAAAAAGGAAAAGAGATGAGATTTATGAAATATTGCAGACTCGTCAACATTAAAATATATTTGTGTATGAAAAAATGTATATTTTTTTGTATTTATTTATTTATTTATTTCATACATGCTCTACAGAATATATATCCCAATTACAGAACAAAAGAAAATGATAAATTTAAATACATTTAGTGTACAGGTTAAATATTAAATATAATAAAGAAATAATTTCAAAGAAATCAAACAATATATAAATATATATGAAGATAAACCATAATATGTAATATAAATTACATGAAATTTTTACATTGAATTTAATTATCGATTTTATTTAGTAGTTCAGTCAGTTCCCGTTTAAATATTGATAAACTACTAGATAAATCGAGTTCACCTGAATATGTATTATAACTAGTGCACATGGAATTAATTGGGGAGTTTAAATAGAAATTAGTTTTGGAAAAATTACAAACAAAAGTGTCAGAATTTCTCGTGTTGCAAGGACGCACATAAAAATTCAATTGAGACAGAATATTGGCATCATCTATGACATTATTTATAATTTTAAATATAAATATTATTTGTTGTTTAGTACGTCGGGATCTTAGCGATTCCAAGTTAAACAAATCAAGCAAACAGCTGTAGTCAAGGTTTGGCCAGGTAAGAAACAAGCGGTAATAACAGTGTTTGCAAAACTTTTTTTGTACATTTTCAATATTATTTATTTGGTAATTATAAAAAGGAGTCCAGACAATACTGCAGTACTCGACTTTACTGCGAACTAAAGAAATATACAAATTTTTAAGACACTGTTTGTTGCGGAAATCGTATGACATTCGCATAATGAATCCAAGGTTCTTACAAGCGGAACAAATCATTGCATTCATATGAGGATTAAATGTAAGTTTGTTGTCAAAAATAACACCAAGATCTTTCTTATTATTCACTCTTTTGAGAATTTTATTGTTCAGAACATAATTAAAATGAACAGTATTAACTTTTTTGGAGAACGTCAACAATTCACATTTATCCTGATTGAAATGTAATTTATTTTGAAGTGACCAGTCATAAATGTTATGCAAATCATTTTGTAATTCAACACAATCGTGAATGTTAGTTATAGTTTTGAACAATTTAAAATTATATGCATATACTGTTACAAAAATAAAAATAATTCTATAAAAAATAAAATACAACTTACTGTAATAATAAGGTACCTAGGCAGTATAAAATATCACATATTTATAATTAACAAGTAAATAAAAAACATAGTACGAGTATGATTATTGTTTTTCCCCATAACATTTATTAAATCAAGTAACAACTGATTTTTTTTCTCTATTTCTCTTGTTCTTGCTTCACACGCAAGAAGTTTCCTCTCTTTCCAGTCTAAATTTTTCTGGTTATATTCTATTTTTGCTTGTTTTAGTTGATTAATTTCATTGGCTACAGATTTTACATTATTTGCATATTTATGATCTTGTGCTAGCGCTTTAGCAGGCTCTTTCTCGACTGTATTATTGTTTGATTCCAGTGTTGTGGGAAAATATTGTCCTTATTTTTAAATACTGTATCCAGTTCCCCGAAATAAATAAATTTTTAGTTCCGTAAAATAATAACTTTTTCATATAATTACTTTTCAAATGAGCAAGAAGCTCGGTCATTTTCCGTTTTCTTATTATACTGAACTTTGGCCTTATAACTTCTTGCAAGACTTTTAAATTTATTTTCAATTTTTGTTCCGAGTTTCACAGACTTTCCCACTTTTGGGTGGATTTCTTCCACTAAAGATATTAATAATTTGGTGCTTGATTCTAATCATATAACCTTTTCAAATGTATTTGCTGGAACAGTTTAATATGTTATGCTAATGTATGAAAACTTAAATAAGCATTTATCTTTACCATATCTTTCCTGGCGCAACAAACTGGAAGATGCATATTATCTGTAATAAAATACCGTCTTTAATATACTCGTACAAGTAATTATTAAAATCATCAATACACTTATGTAAAGATTTATTTGGATTGAAAGGTATCTCAAGCAGGCTTTGTGAACATCCTGAAATTCGTACATCATAACAAATATCACCAATTTGAATATGTATATTACAAAAGAATATAAATATTACCTTCATTTTCCTCGTAAATATATATGGAGCTGTCATCCATGGTGTTTACAAAGTTCGAAAAGTTTGTTGACAACTATCCGTCACGCCGCCAATTTCTTAACCTCAGTTTTTTTTTTGCATGTTTATTCCAAAACAACTGATTTCTCATCCCCACACTTGACCTACACTTTTCTACTCTTGCTTACGCGCAAGGGTAGGAAAGTGCGGTCTGGTGCAGCTGATCGTTTCATCGAACAAGTTGCACTAAACTGACCCGCTGTCAAAAAACGCTTCATAGTGAAAAAGTTTACACCAGGTTTACACTAGTGCTAGTCATCGAACGGCTTTTGTGCCGTTTAAAATTCGAAATATTTGACGTTGATCGTGATCGAATCGGGTTCCCCAGATTCGCAACCAGACATCAGCCACGCGGCAATGAGACCCTATAGGTATGTATTTAAATTAATAAAAGTTCGTCACATCAGATTTTTTTTAAATTTGAATTAATATTCAACTAGAAATGGTATAATGACTTTATTCTATTGCTTATATATTTATATAATTATCATATTTATATTATGATGACAATTTAATTGAAAAAACTGCAATTATTTAAAAATCAATGGCTGGTAACATGATCAACTGATTAATGCTGAATAGCGAGTAGTTGAATAGCACTGTTTTATCTCCTCTATCGGTTATGGATCATTTTAGAGAATAGTAATTTAATTAACAGTTATAGAACTAATTCCGCATCATTTATTTGAAGTATTTTTCTCCAAAATAATCCATAATCGATTAACACAGATAAAACACAACTAGTTAACTGCTCGCTAATCACCCTTAATTATTTTTTCATTTTATAGTCCGTCTACTCTTACCTCACAGTTGGGAAAAGATGCGCAATGGTTCATAGACTGCGGTGGGGGTTGAAATATGAAACGGAGCTCATTCTGTCCTAACTCTGCTGCAGTTAAGATCAGAAAATACAAACCGGGGCGTAAACTATGAAAGCATTTAAAAGTTACGTCATCTCAGACATAAATAATATTTGTTAAATTTCAGTCTCATTCTACACCAATATGTAGTAACTACTAGCGTACTGATAAGTTTGTATGCATATGTCTATCTCTTTCCCCCACGAATACTTTCTCTCTCCGTGCACAACAGCGGGGACTGTCACGTAAGAAGAGACGAGCTGTACCAGCTAACGTGTTCGAAACATAGGCGAATCTAGAAAATTTTATTAGGGGGTATCAGACACAAAAAGAAATACAGGGTGTTAAAAACGGTAATTTTTTTAGGGCATATAATACTGACCAAAATGAGTAAAAAAAGCTTAATCAACATAGGTCCGATCTTCAATAATTCCGAGATATAAGGCAGTGAAAAAAGAGTCTGTACGGGGTTTGGGTAAAAAAAATTCATTTGACGTTCAACAACTTAACCTTTGAATATATAATACAGTTACATTACCTTAATTCATAGCCGTACGAATAATGTTATTTTCTGTCAGAGTCACTGACACTGACATAGTGTCAGTATCTTATTTTTGACATATTTAGTTTTACATTTGCTAATAAACTTACCAGTTGATTTATTTTTGAATTTTGAATGCTTTTATTGTAACGTATATTTTTATAATAATAAAATAACAGTAGTATCTTATATACCCTCATAAAAACTAAGCATACGACACTACTGAATTTGTCATAATGCGTGGAGCAAAAATCTGAATTGTTTGAATTTGTTTTACAGTAGCAAATCAAACTTAAAAACCTTTATAAAATCTTATCTTTCTGTTCTAGCTACGTGGCAACACTGTGCAACATCCACCTATTATGTATTTTTTGAACTAACTCAGAAATAATTCGTATATGAAGGGATAGATGGTACCTTCTCTCGAAATATTTAATCTAAATACATTACGTTGCCATTCTTATATGTATTATATATTCAAAGACTTAACTCTATACTCCGTTCGCTTACACGAGAGAATATGGAACTAATTCTTGAACAAACATGACATTCTATTGGTTGTCTCTCTGTTCAAGAATTAGTTCCACATTCTCTCGTTTCAGCGAACGGTCTATGTTCTTATCTTTGTAACTCCAACTATCTATGATATTTTCTATTTCTTTCTAATTTTACTATTCTCTTCTTACTATTACTATTTTTAAAATATATATAAAAATATAATTCTTAACAATCGTTTGTGATCGTTAATTTAACGAGATATAAAATTTAATATTTTTTAAAATTCATAGGCACCAATCTTAATAAAATAAATTGTAACAGTCTATTGTAGCACTCGAATGAGCTATTAACGAACTCTTTTGTTGTAATAGCTTTATTATAGACGCAAATTAGAAAAAAAATATCTCAAATTTACTATACAGGGTATTAAAAAACAAGTGTCACACATTTATAGGAAATAGAGAGGTCAAAAAAAATCGAAAAGTTTTATGCAATATATGTCCAAAGGTTAACTGTTTCGGAGTTACGACTGGTTTTATATAAATTTAATTATTATGTAACTACCGAAAGCCAAGAATTTATTCGTAAAATAACGGGCAGCCAAGTGTCAAAAATGGCAATTAGATGTCATAAATGTCATCTTTGACACTTGGTTGTCTGTACCCACGCAACAATTATTCGAAATTTTACTAATAAATCCTGTAAGCAGGATCATCTATTGTGAAATAAATGTAAATAGGGAATTCCACCATTTTTTTATAATTTCATCTGAAAGTAAAACTAAGACTATTGGTGAAAATCTGGTGAAAAAAATCCTATTAATAAGCGAGTTATGTTTCCCCGAAGTTTGAAAATATAGATGTGACTGTTTTCTTCGTGGACCTAAATGTTCTTGAAATATATGAATAAATATTATAACACTGCAAGTCTACATGCTTTATAATTGCAATTGTATTTAAATTATTAAGTTTAATGCTAGACATTTATATTAAAATAAAATCTGTGTGAGAATTGTAATACTGGACTAACAGTCTTTGAGTCGCCAAATAAAATAAAATAATATATATGGAATTCATATGAGTGACGAGCTGCTATAACAAAATACCCCTTATTTCCGAAGTATTTGAATTATACCATTTTATTTCTTTATTAATATTCATTATTAAGCATATACTTTCACTATTTTTTACTAATTTCTCTTAATTCGATTGAGCTGTAATCCTCTATTTATATATAACAAAAAGTTTTTTCTGTATATTTTATGCAAATAACGGCAAGAAATAGTGTACATCAAGCTTTATATCACAATGCCATCTATGATACAAATTGCAAAACAAAAATCTTCTAACCTGTACAGATATAGCAACATGGAGGTAGGCAGGGAATAACGGGAACCGTCACTCAATGCTATAACTAACGAACCTTGGTAGTTAGTGTTTCGTAAGTACGCTCTGATGGCGCTAATATCAATTTTTATATTCTGTGCGCCTGTAAAAATATTTGAAATAAATACACAAAAGTTTTTATTGATATAAGTTTATATTAACAGAAATAGTACAAAGTTGTGATATAAAAATACAAACAATATACATGTATAAATTGAAATATATGTGAATTTTACAGAAATACATTAATAATGCACTTATTTATCACATTGAAAATTTTCAGTTACTGTTATTAGTTTGTTACATTAATATTTCCTTAATTTACCATATTCAACAATGTCCATACAATTTTACAGAGTTATGATATGAAAATACAAAGAATATACATGTGTAAGTAAAATGATGTATGAATTTTACAAGAACACATTTATAATGCACTTATTTATCACATAGAAATATTTCAGTTACTGTTATTAGTTTGTTACATTAATATTCACTTAATTTACCATATTCAACAATTTCTATACTTATTCATTTTATTACAATTGGGTTATTAATATGTATACATTAATTTAGCGTGAATGAATATTAAGAAATTGTTTTCCAATGTGTAATACGAAAATAAATAAATTTTCAAGGAATGTCATACCCCTGATCACATTCCTTATGTATGTACTCGTATAATATATGCATATATAATTTTCATATAGAAAACAGATTACCAAATAATATTGAATTAATGCTGATACTTCTTATGAATCTGATGTTAAATGAGCAATTCATATTTTCAACGTAGTGATTAATATAGTATTGTATAAGTCAGTCGTTCAGTCAGTCAGTAATTTCGTTTATTATTAACCAGTACTTACTGAAATTTATACAAAACAGAATATTTTTAACAATAGTAAAAGTAAATAATTCGCATATTACATATGTTTCTTTGCATTGTAATATTTTTCTAGAAATTTTGTATTATATTACAAGATAAATAAATGTGCGACTTACAATATACAAAAATATAAAAGTTCAAGTGAAACAATTAAGTTTCATTTTGATAGTAACGAAGAGTTTTGAATTATTCGTAACTATTTTGTTCCTGATGTGATACACCTTATTGTTTCGTCATAACAACTTTAGGATATTCCACCATATTGAATGTATAAAAACAAAAACATTATAAACCATAGTACATTATTCTTGATCTGTTGTATAAATGCTGCAATTCACAGTATTGGGTGATCAATAAATGAGTATTTCTACGGTACAATGGTTAAGAAAGAAACTTACTCGGAAGAGAACTCTGGTTGCACCAATATAAATTGGTCGTGGTAATACACAAACAGATGATGAATTCAAGAATAAGTGTAAAGTACACGAACATGGATGAATCGTTCGGGTTATTGCCCCGTGTGATGAATTCTGGAGTCAGTATGGAGAAAATGTAACTAAGTCGGTCGCAGGAAGAGCAGAAGAAATGACTTTTGGAGCCAATATAATGAAGATGTCCTACAATATTTTCAAATATTTATGTTTTGTAACACATCATATTGAGAATACTTACGTACTCTTTACTTGCGTTGTGTATACTTCAACGGCTTTCTCTAGCGATGAGCAGGTAAAGTGTTGTATGGGATTCAAAAAATCTACGTCTGTCTTGTACTTTCTGGATCTCGTTCCGTCCAAGCCCACGTCAAAGTCAAATATTCCAAATTCAAATCGAAGTCCCAAATGAAAAGCGAAGTCAAATATTTCAAGAAACGCTATCTAAATGCACTCAAACTCACGAAAAGCAGAATCAGAAATGAAACAATATTATTTTATCACAATATTTCATGTTTTATTAAGCTCTTTACAATTTCTAGCCATTTCTCGTTTCAAACTATTTGAATTAATTATATAATACCATAGACCCAAATTATTATATAGACAGTTCACGTAAATGCGTGCAATGTTCTGCTACAATGTCTGGGCGCGGGTTTTGCGGGGAGTGGGCAGCATTATGGCGACACCGTCAGTTGCTAGCATGCTATGCGCACTCCATACGGCGACCGGGACTTTTCAAATAGTTGTTGGCGCGACCGCAATTTCGCCACTGTCGCTTTGAATAGTTTTGCGCCGTACCGCTAATGGCGCTGATAAGCACAACAAAGTTTTCAAAATGGTGGTAAATGTCAGTTGAAATCACTCATGTTTTCGCTCTTGAAGTGTCAGCATTGGTTTCTCTAATTCTTTTGTGTGTATTCCTGTTTGCGATTCAGTTTTGTTGTTTAGTGCTTTTTGTTGTTTGTTTAGTGCTTTTTGTTGTTCGTTAAATTCTTTTTGTTGTTTGTTAAAAAATATTAAAAAATAAAAATTGTAAAACTTGCAGGAATGATATCTGTGGTGAAAGAAATGATGCATCTGTCATTTCAGCTAGGGTATATCATAAATGCATTATTTCACCCAAATAAAGTATTTTCTATTTTTATTAATAATGTAAAAAAAAATAGTTAATGAAAATATTCAATTTTTTGCCACAAAGCAGATTTAAGCAAAATTATTATTAGAATAATAACAAAATATATAGCAAACAATGTATTTACATGTATTGAACATAATTTGTACGAGGAATGCCTCGAATTTTTTGTAAGATTTTTATTTTTTAATTATACTAAACAAATTAATCGTGTTTTAGTAGGAAAAATATGTCAGGAAACATCTAACGATATTGTTATACAAAATGCAATCAATTATTGTAGAAAAAAAGTTTAATAAATAAATCAAATGAACAGTTTTCAATTTGTGTCTTTTTTTCCTTATTGATATTCAATTTAAATCAAATAATAATACTAAATCCATGATTCATTCACAAAACTTTAGTTCTCGGCGCGTCCGCCAAGCGCGGTAGTTGTACATCTAATCTGCTTGCGTTTCTTCATAGAGTGCGCCTTCTATAGGTCAGTATCTCTATTTTCTATGGTTGCTAGCGTACCGCTCAATGATACGACATGCAGTAGAACTACGATGCTTAGATACTCTTGTACCCCTCCCACTTAAACGAGAAACAAGCGATTTGGCTACGCGCTTTGAAATACTACAGCATTCAATAACAAATATTTTACAAATTGAAATAGCTACTGCTACACTTGCATATTAAAAAAAATGTGGAAGGTTAAGGGTCTCGTCTCCTAAGCAAAATGTTGGCTGTTTAGAGGTGTCGCAGTTTTTAGTTTATGACTTACATATTAATTTTGAAAAAATGAAATTGTGAGACATGATTTCTTAAAGAATGGATCTACGCTTACCTGTTGTTAAAAATTTGAAAAAAATGTTTACAATCAATATTCCAAAATAATGAAAAAACACATTTTACACAATATTCAACATAATATATCTAACTAAATAGATATTTATTAGAAAATATAAGAACGTAGAAGCATAGTTTCACTTTCCTTCTATATGCTTGTTTTTGAAATTTTGTTCTATCTTTAAAACTACGTATGTAATTTACTAATTTCTAAACCAATTTTACGGAATTTTACGGAAGCTGAAATGAGTTGCCCTAGTCATGGCGCGGTGGAGTACGGGTAGAGAGGAATAGAAGAGGGGATGGTTTTCCAACCCCGGACGATGCCAGTGCGGGGTGCGGGGTATATTTTGTATTCGTAGTAAATTGTTACTATTGACTGTATATTTCTATAACCCGATGTTCGAAATTGACGCCGTGGCAAAAAAAACTAGACTACGATTATCTGCTCCCAGAAAAAAAAACAAAGGACAAAATTTAATATATTATCAAAGAAAAAGGTAGTTCGTTTTTTTTTTTAAATATATTTAGTTCTTTTTTTAGTTAATCAATGCTAAAAACTGATGACGAAAGGAAAAGTTATTACACAATACTGTACTGCAAAATCACTGAGATCTGTCAATTAGAATTTTCTTAAATGTAGTAGCATAGCTGACTAAATTATGAAATTTAAATTGTTTAACTCTATATCCATTGAATATAAAATAAAAAATCTGTTGTGGCCAGCACAATACCTCTCGCCACTTCCTTTTTTGGTTACATAAGTATAGGGCGCGAACAGTCATGTTACATTGTTGGCCTTGACAAGCAGATGTGGGGGCCCGTTTCAGAATGATAATTAGTCAGTATGTTTCATTCAGAATTTCAAGATTTTCAAAATACACGTAGTTAATTTGTCACCAGGAGTGTGGAATTTACTTGTCGAGGAAAATAAACCATATGGAATTGGAAAATCACTAAATTTAGAATGAGAAATTATGATACATCTATATACATAATTACTAGCTATCATTCTGACATGAGTCCCCATATCTGCTTGTCAAGGCGCCCTATTGTATTTAACATTTCTTGTATACCTACATTCTACACCAAAAATTGTACTTACATATATCTATTCCTTATATTTAGATTGTTTAATTTTAAATTCATTATATGAAGAAATTTTGTCCTCTTCTAATTTTTCGAAATGTTTCCAATTCATTGTCAGGATTGACTGTATTTTTGAAGGATATATGTAATAGACCTATAATCTTAAATATTTAACTACTAATACATTAAGAAATAATATAATGTATATGTACTTCCCAGAAAAACTCTTTAGTAATATCTATGAATTTCTGACACTGACATTTATCTGTCAGTTACAAACAGTTCAACTGGTCAACTATTTTCCATGGCATCCTTTCGGCTGTAAAATTTATTATAACGTTATTTTATTTATTATATTTCTTTTATCTCTAAATCCATAGAATATATAATAAAATATTTAAATGTATCAGATAGAGAATTAAATTTTCTTTAATATTACCAAGAAAAATTTTCAAAAAATATTATTTAGAAGATTTTTTTTCAAGAATCTTCTACTTCCGGTTGTCCAATTGTTACCAAAACCTTTTCAGATCTTCCCATGAATGTCCGATTGGAAAATACGTAATTAAACAATTTTTAAGTCTTATAGTTTTTGAGTAATCGTCCTTCCAACATCCTACATACATACACACACACACACACATACATCCACACACACACACACACACACACACACAGACATCATCGTAAAAATGTTAAAATCGGATTGTAGGGACCTTAAAACGTGCTTATTCAATAAAATATGGATATGTGATTTTTAGCATGAATGCAATACCTCTCTTAGCGAGAGGTAAAAATGCAATCAAATCGTATAGATAATATAATATTCTGTAATGTTTATAATAACATTAAATGTCAAGAGCGTTTTTTCAAGAGAAACTGTTAAAATCTTCAAATGAGGGTAGTTCCGGTTGACCAATTATAACCAAAATCTAATCAGATCTTCATATGGATGTAAATAAACGGAATACGAAAGAATTATAATTTTTAGAATTGTAGTGTTGGAGTTATCGTCTATGAAATAATCATCACACACACACACACACACAAACACACACACATGATATTTTTTGCGACTCGTTTATCCATTTAATTTACTTCTTTTCGCCGCCTAAGTAGATAAAGTTGTCTACTTTTTCAATTTCATCGTTTCCTATTTTTAAATGTATCTTTTTTTCGAGATTGCTTTATTATTTTTTTTTTAACTGTAAAATCTCCTCGAAATATTCTCATATATTTTTTTTACACTGTGTATACTTACTGAATATTATTTTG
Source organism: Harpalus rufipes (assembly GCA_951394225.1). Taxonomy (NCBI): domain Eukaryota; kingdom Metazoa; phylum Arthropoda; class Insecta; order Coleoptera; family Carabidae; genus Harpalus; species Harpalus rufipes. Next base: position 10,140,784 of record OX596290.1, on the reverse strand, counting down.
CCGTTTACTGGAAATTTAGAATCTTTCGCAAGGAAATTTATGTACAGAATTTATACGTAATACACGGGATTGACGGAAGGTATTGTGCTGGCCACATCCGATTTTTTTCTTTGTGTAAGGAAATTGACATTCCTTTAATTTTTTGAGAAATACTAGTATATGTATTTCTTACTTTCCCTTCTGTATTTTTTTTCTGTATATATAGAAATCTTCATTGTCAAAGATTTTTTTTCTTTCTGAATATGATTCTTTTTTTTATTACCTAGTATGTAAATGGTTATTGAAATAATTAAGTATATTCCTTTAATTTAATTTGAATATGATTTTTTTATATTAGTTTTCATATTTATTTTTCTATCATATACCGAAGTCTATCAACAGCACCAACCCGAATTCCGAATATGAAAGCAATCCATTTCTCTCCGTCTATTGCTATTCCCGTCTCCTGAGGAAAATGTTGCATGTTTAGAGGTGTCGTAGTTTTTATTTTATGACTTACATATTAATTTTGAAAAAATGAAATTGTGCAACATTATTTCTTAAAAAATGCTTACCCATTGTTAAAAATTAGAAAAAATGTTTATAATTAATATTACAAAACTACGAAATAATACATTTTACACAATATTCAACATAATATATCTAATGAAATAGATATTTATTGGAATATATATGAACGCAGAAGCATAGTATTACTTTCCTTCTATACGCTCGTTTTTGAAATTTTGTTCTATCTTTAAAATTACGTATGTAATTTACAAATTTCTAAACCAATTTTACGGAATTTTACGGAAGCTGAAATGAGTTACCATAGTCCAAGCGAGGTGGAGTACGGGTAGAGAGCAATAGAAGAGGGGATGGTTTCCCAACCCTGGACGATGCCAGTGACTACAATTTGTATTTTCTTACAAAAAAAATTCAAACAGAAGCCCAGGTATATATAGGAAATTGTATATGAAGAAGAAGAAACAAGAAAAAGAAAAATCTAATGCAAGACGAAGATTATTTGCTCCTCCAAATAAAAGGAGAAAAACTGGACCTAAGGTTGGACCTGATAAAGAGTATGGTCTTCTTGGTGAGGCAGACCTCGATATGTCGGACGGAGAATTTATAGAAAAAAAGGCAAAATTCCTACAATCGTTGGAAAAAACTGAAGGAGAAAGGGAAAAATTATTACAAGATACTGTATTGCAAAATCAAAGCCAAGTATGGCAAACTGAGAGAGTGAAGAGATTGATTGCGTCTAATTTCGGCAAAATATGTAAAATGCGCCGCTCTACCTCTTGCAAAACGATTTTAGAGTCAATGCTGTATGTATTTTCTGGAAATGCAGCAACAAAATTTGGACTAGTAAATGAACCCATTGCAAGACAAAAATTTGAAGAAATGAGCAATTTGCAAGTAAAACCCACAGGATTGTTCATCGATAAGGAATATCCTTTCTTAGGAGCAAGTCCTGATGGTTTGATTGGGGAATCGGGATTAATTGAAATTAAATATCCTTCATCAGCACAAAAATTTTCACCTATTAAGGGCGTTATTTCGAAAAAAATTAATTTTTGCGTAATACGTGATGATAAATTATATTTAAAACGAAATCATTCATACTACTATCAAGTCCAGAGTTAGTTACGAATTACTGGTAAAAAATATTGCATGTTTGTAATATGGACTCCAAAAGGTATATCAATGGAAAAAATTGATTACGATGAAGACTTTTGGAAAAATAAACATGGAGCAACATTTAATAAAGTTCTATATGGATTGCGTTCTTCCTGAGCTCATTGATCCCCGGTATACAAGAGGGCTTCCATTTCGCGAAAAACAAATTGAGGCATAAGTTCGAATTTTTTTGCGGCTCGTTTGCCGATTTAATGTACTTGCTGAATATTATTTTGCCATTTTGCTCTTTATATAAGGAAATTTTTATTTTTCCTTCTCTAAAAACTTTTTTTCTATATCTAGAAATCTTCATTGTCAACGATTTTTTTCTTTCTGAATATGATTTATATATTTTATATAATTACCTAGTATGTAATTGGTTATTGAAATAATTAATAATTAAGTATATTTCTTTAATTTAATTTCAATAAAATGATAGTTTTTTTGTTTCTTATATACGAGGTGTGTTCAAAAACTATCGCGAATTTTGAATTTTCGCGGGTTACGTATATTCGAATTTCGATCTTTTTGTGGCTTTATGTTGGTACTCATGTCTCTCACTTATGTCGACAAGCTCGGCCATTTTGAATGTTCACTTACTTGTTGACAGCTGCTTTGCTTGCACGTGTTTTGGATCGTCTTCGATTTTTACCTATTGTGCTTATTCGTTAAAAACTGACTATGAATTTTTTGACCAAGACAATATCTTTCTTATCTAAAGGCGACGGAACGTAGAAAAAAATAATTCATTTAAAATTTGTCATTGTCATAAAATGTTTTTATCAAAGAAGTTATTTCATTTCTACGAGTAGAATAAGCACATTAGGTAAAAATCGAAGACGATCCAAAACACGTGCAAGCAAAGCAGCTGTCAACAAGTAAGTGAACATTCAAAATGGCCGAGCTTGTCGACATAAGTGAGAGACATGAGTACCAACATAAAGCCACAAAAAGATCGAAATTCGAATATACGTAACCCGCGAAAATTCAAAATTCGCGATAGTTTTTGAACACACCTCGTATATATTATTATATACCAAAGTCCACCCATCCGAATTCCAAATTCCGAATATGATAGCAATCCATTTCTCCCCATCTATTGCTATTCATTCTTCAATATCCACCCCACTACACCTCAACGTAATGTTGTATTGACCAACTCGTTTCTTCTGGATCTATCAACTCAATACAAATGTTCAACTATAAGTGGGCCGGACTAAACATCTCCGCACCGCGCCACACTTCTCATTCAGATAAACAGATTCCATGTAGAGCCACGCGGAGTCGAGACCCTTAATGTGATATACAAAATAATAGTATTTATAGCAGTATTTATTTTCAAATACATTTATCCACTGCTAAAGTTTTCTTGCTCAAGATAATATGATAATAGTAAATATTTAAATAATAATTTGCCACTTACTTAATTTACCTTTAAGTTAAAAACAGTATATTATAACATTGTATAAATCTGTTTCGAATTTAAATAGAATTACTATTTGTACCTATTATCGGTTTCAAAACTAAAGTCCCCTGGGTTTTAAATGTAATAACTTCCATTATAATGGGCAGAATATAATGAAACAACATTATTACGAAAGATACAACAAATTTTTGTAATATATCTAAAAATCAGTGTGTGTTACAGAACATAGTTTTGTATATATAATAGTTTGGGTCTATGGTAATACACAACACAAATTACCTTGAAAAAATATAATTTTTAAATTTGGGACTTGTGTGCAATTGTAACAGGGCGAAACAAATCCGACCGCCGACTCTGCGCCAATGTAACAAGTAGTAAATTAATCCTACTATCTATTAGCCAATGTAACAGATTACAAATTTGGCCCGACTTCTCCAAGTAGCCTAAGGGAAGGGGAGGATTATTACAACCTGTTCCAGTGGTTAGCGAAAGGTTGAGAAACCACCTATTGCGTTTACGGACAGATTGGACCGAAATGGGAGCAGGCGAAATGTGGAGTAAGGGTACTTACCCCGTACCAGACGTACGTCACGGAACTGCTGGGCTGATTGGCTGGAACCTCGTGGATTCCACTTCACAACACTTCACCGGGAGTTCGGGATTTAATTTAATAATTCTAACGCCAGTTAGATTTAATTACAATATATATTGAAGTTAAGAACTGATACAAGATAAATTTACACGAAAAATAAACACTTATACAATTACGTGGGAGAATATGACACGATTAAAGCTAAGTGATCTCGGATAGTGCTGCCTGCTAACTATAGGCGTAGTTTGACGTCGAACTATTGTTCGCAAACTCTAAACGTGCGAATTCTTATTCGCGTGACACTGCGTGTCATACCGTTGAGACAGATTTCATCTGACTGACGCATCCTACCATCGGTACAGAACTTCTAGCTATGCATTTATGCTAACTTAGCAAAAATTTAGCCGTCTGCCCCCTCTGGTCTATATTCAAATATATCACGCCATAGAATCATGCTTTATACAATGTCACATCACCCACCCGTTTAGATACGAACTTAATCTTCCAGAGAAGTTTAAATTCGTATTCTCAAAAAAATCTAAACTAAATTAAACTAAATTCAAATGAATAAATGCGAAGTACAACTCTGTTCATTTAAGATCCATGAACATAAACAAAGAGTTGTCTTATCTGTACTATTTAGATTAGCTCAATCTAAACAAGCGATGTTTATAAATAAACGTTGAGGTGCGTGGACTTCTATCTGTCCCGTCAGCTGAAATACACATTCGACATGTATAGTGTATTCAACTCAACGAAGTATGGTCAAGGTGTTGATGACCAATGCTGGTATAGTTCTTGTCGTTAGTCAAATCAATGTACATATGGCTAAAACCAACCACTCACTAACATGGGAGGCTATACCACTATGTTGTTGACTTTTTTTACTGTGGACACGAAGCACAAAACACATGCACATGATTACTCTGCTTTTGTAAATCACTGCACTGTTTTATTTTCCACAAACGAATTGTTGAAATGATTAAGACACTATTTCACACTCACACACTCGCGAGGTGTTTGGTGCTTTCGTTTTCACAATGTTGGCGTTGGTGATGGCCAGGATGGTGTCAACCTCAGGAACATGACGCATGTTAAATGCTTCCACGGTAGATCCATGGTTGCTCAGCTACGGGACCTTGACTTCTGGTATGGTGACGTGATGACGTCATAGCTGATGTTGTCATAGCTGGTGACGCCACCGCTGGCGGTGTTGGTGCTCTCACGACATGTGAGGGCTGCGGGGAAGACGTGGTTGTGTCTTCAGCGTCTCCAGGGTCTGGAGTGTCGTCAGCGTCCAGAATGGCGGTGCGCTGCTTGTCTGGCACGGGTTCGGAGATAGGAAAGTTAGAATCAGGTTCTAGGACAGGATTTGCGTGATCTTGGGATCCAGGAATTATAAAGGGCGCTACATTGAGATCGTCTGCTTTATTTCTAATTTCAATTTGTTTTTCGAAAATTTGTTCGACTTCTGGAATACAAAATTTAAGGCGATCTATATGTACTTTTTGTTCCTTTTTTCCAAAAATTTCTTTAATTACTGCGTTTTGATCACTTAATTCAGTGATACGATACGGACCTGTCCATTTCTTTGCTAATTTTGCAGTTATTCCAACTTTACTGGCTGGGTCGAAAAGTAAAACTTTATCTCCTACGTTGAATCCGTGCGGTACAGCTTTTTTATTATAATTACCGTGTATGCGATCAGTTGAATTTTGAAGATATTTGAGCGCCTTTGTGTGCGCGATTTTTAATCTTTGCAAAAACTCCGAAACATAATTTGTATCAGTATCGTATTTTACTGATAAAGGCTTAAAAATTTCGTTATACGGTAATTCTATATCTCTGCCGAATAAAAGAAAGAATGGACTTTCACCTAATGACGAATGTGTTGAGGTACAAAATGCTGAGACAGCGTAAGGAATCCATTGATCCCAGTCTCTTTGTCTCTCATCGATATATTGTGACAACATATCTTTCAGCGTGCGATGTGTACGTTCTAACATGCCATTAGTCTGTGGATGATATGCTGTTGTTTTTAAGTGTTTAATTTGTAAAGCATTACAAACTTCTCGCATTAATTTAGACATAAAATTAGTACCTAAGTCTGTAAGAATTTGGCGTGGTACTCCGTGTCTTAAAATTATGCCTATTACAAAATATTTTGCTACTGTTAGAGCGGTTTGGTCAGGTATCGGAAATGCCTCAAGGTAGCGTGTAAATGAGTCCTGTACTGTCAAAATGTAACGGTTGCCGTTGTGTGTCAATGTTAACGGTCCAACTATATCTAAAGCAATTCTTTCAAATGGCTTTACAGCGGGAGAGGATTTCATAAGCGGTATGCGTTTAATATGTGGTGAAGTTTTTCGTTTTGCGCATGACATACAAGCATTTACATAATTTTTAACGTCTTGATACATACCGGACCAATAAAATGTTTTTCGAACTCTATCGTATGTTTTATCAATTCCTGAATGACCTGAAAATGGCGTATCATGACACAGTTGTAAGATTGAATTTTTCATTCTATCTGGAACTACAAATCGCTCAGCATGATCTTCTGTTTCATTTAAATACAATACTCCCACATAATTAGTTCAGTGCCGTGCGCTTTAAGTAATCTAATGGGTTTAATTCGCGATAGAGCATCAGCGTTCGCATGTTTGTTCCCAGGTCTATAAGTTACCGTAAAATCGTATTTTGCAAGGAATAGAGACCAGCGTGTTAACCTATTTCATGGATCTTTGGTTGACATTTGCCACTTCAGGGGTTGATGGTCTACTATCACCTTAAATGGGCGTCCGTATAAATAACAATGGAAATGACGAATTCCCCAAACAAGAGCGAGTCCTTCGCGATCGGTGGTACTATATTTTTGTTCAGTTTCGGTGAGCTGTCGGCTCGCGTACGCCACTGGTAATTCAGCTCCGTCAATCAACTGACTTAAGATAGCGCTTATCGCGAATCCAGAAGCATCCGTACTCAGTATAAATTCACGATTAAAATCGGGAAATTTAAGGATGGGCTCTTTCCATAATGCGTCTGTAAGTTTTTCAAAAGAATTTTGGGCTTCATCATTCCAATTAAAACGGGTGTTCTTTTTGGTTAAAACGGTTAATGGCTTAGCTATTACCGCAAATTGAGGTATAAAGCGTCGGTAAAAACCTACTAGACCTAGAAAAGCGCGTATTTCCGTGACAGATTTTGGTACTGGATAATTTTTAACAACTTTTATCTTATCAGGATCTGGTTTTATCCCATTTTTACTAATGATATGGCCAAGATATTTTGTTTCTTCGGCCATGAACGTACATTTTTCCGGATTTAACGATAATTTAGATGACCTAAGACGATCAAAAATGTCTTTTAATTTTGAAACATGTTCATCATAATTTTCACCACTAAAACAAATAATGTCATCTAAATAAACATAACAATGCGTTTCTGTGAGACCTGACAATACAACGTACATTAAGCGTTGCCAAGTACTTGGGCTATTCACTAGGCCAAATGGCATGCGAGTACATTCGTAATGTCCCCATGGTACTGAGAATGCTGTTTTTTCTCGGTCTTTCTCGTCTACTTCAACTTGCCAATACCCTTTTGACAAATCAAGAGTTGTGAAGCGTGCTGCGTTACCAAGTTGGTCAAGCGTTTCTTGAAGATTGGGTATGGGGAAGAAGTCACGTTTAGTTACTGCATTTAAAGCGCGATAATCCAGAATCGTACTTTATTTTCACCACTCGGCGTTGTCTTTTCAACCAAAACGACCGGTGCGGACCAAGGTGAAACCGATGGTGTAATAATTTTGTTTTCTAGCATTTCATCTATTTGTTGCTTTAGAACTTGTCTTTTTGCAAATGGTACACGATAAGGAGCGCGTGCGATAGGTGCTGAGTCACCTGTATCAATGCGATGTTTAACTAAATCTGTGGAACCGAGGCATGTACTTTTTGAAGCGAAAATATCAACATATGATCTCAAAAAGTCTCTAAATTTATCTCTTTCATTTTCGGGTAAATGACTTAAATCGATTCCATTTATTAGCGCGTCATCCTTTTTCGAAACGGTACCGACTGTATTTGTACTGACGTAGCATGTTTAACTGTCTCGGCACTCACTATAAAACCTACAGGAGTTTTTGCGTCAAGCTGAACTTCTTCATGACTAACATTAATTATGTTAATAGGTACTGAATTTTCAGACATTTTCTCGACAAGTACGCGTGCGATAAGAACTCCATGTATATTTAAATCGCGTGGTTCTAAAACATATGTGCCGGGTTCCATACGTTTACTTACATGTGCGTCACAAACGACTTGATTACGCGGGGGAATTACTAAGTTTTCAATTAAGCGAACAATATTTTCTTGGCCTTTAATTACCCTTATTGGTTTCGTTTCTGACTCGTCGTCTGTGTTTATGTTTACATTATCGCCCATTTTAAACGCGGTATTGTTGCGTAGTAAACAGATAAACTATCTTGCGGAAAATTTATTATTGCATCATGTTGTGACAAAAAGTCTGCACCTAGGAGCCCGTCTGTTTCAAAACTTAAATCGTCGTTAACGATTACAAAATTTTGACTAATTGTGAAATTTGGAATTGGTAAGTCCAGCGTGACAATACCTGAATTTGAAAGCGTATTTCCAGATATATCAGTTATAGAATGCGTCGCCTTTTTAACTTCCCAATTATTTGCGTGAACGATATGTTCTTTAAGTAGCGATACTACGGCTCCTGAATCAATTAAAAATGTGCATACTTTATTATTTATTTTTAAAGCAATATGGCGTGTTAACTTATTGTCAACATTGTCGACCCATGGTACGCTTAATTTTTCTTTGCTGTCCCGTCTCGGGTCGGCTTGGAGACAGCGCGCGAGTTTAAAGGACATTTTTCAGTATTTGCGCGATGTCCGGCCGTAACACACGAATAACAAAAGTCCTGCTTAGGCTTTTTACACTGTTTTAATAAGTGATTTCTATCACCGCAATTGTAACATCGTCCTTGCATTTTTGGATAACGTTTAGCGGACGATTTGAAGGGCATTTGTTTCTCACGAACTGACTCTGATTTGGGCGTATGAATGGTTTCTTTATTCTTCCGATAATGCAATTGCGCGTCCTTATTTCTCAAAGGTTTGTTTATTGTGCCGTCATTGCGTGAATTATCTTTATGATAACTCTGTTTATGATATGAGGCTCCAGTTTGTTTATTCGGGGCGGTGGTTTGCATTTGTGTCGCATTCACCGTGTGAATGGATTTTTTTGCTGCATCAGCGCGTGTTTCTCTAAAAAGCCGCTCTAAAACTTTCTCACATTCTTCTGCATATGGAAGGGCTTCTTCCATAGTCTCGAAATTTTTATATCGCATGCTAGGGTAGATTTTTTCTGCCTCTATGTCTAATCGTAAGGCGAATGAACGTAATGATTCGTCCGTTTTTCTAAACAATTTTTGGAAATCGCGTTCGTCCGTCGCTTTTCCCGGACGTTTCCCAAACATGGCTCGTAGCCAATTTCTCATTTCGAGGGTTGTTTTTGGTTTCTTGGATGAGGGTAGCGCGTATAGCATTTCTTGTGCTTTGCCCTTTAATCTTAATTTAATTACGTTTACTACTTGCGCGTCGCTTAGTTGTAAAGCGTCCGTAATTGTTGCTACATTATCGAAAAACATTCTAGATCAGTTCCTCCAGAATACGTATCTAAATATTTTAGAGCGTCCAAAATACACGTATCTGGTTTAGCGTGCGGAGATAAACTCTGCTAGTCTTGGGGTGCGTCCGTTGTTATATTCTCGTGTTGTGCACCGGGTGCACCAACAAAAAGCGGTGTATAAGCATTCGAAGCATTTGGAAGGGTTGTTGCGGGGTTTGTCCAAAAGCATGGATATTGCCAAAATGGGAATGAGCTAGCAGTTACATTCGGTGTTGTTATTTGCGTAGGGGTAGGAGTTACAGTTACGACACTAGTCGCATTAATATTACTAACGTGTGTCGTGGTGGTTGTTGTTGTCGTAAGGGTAACAGTGACCTCCGTTATGTCTGGCATGTTGTTGCGTTTTTAATTTACGAAATTTATGGTCCTTTTTTGGATGGTCAAATTTTTAAAAGACTGCGCCAAATACAAAATATGTAACAAATTTTATTACATACGCGAAACAATGACCAATTTACCGTTAGTTGCCAAATGTAGCATACGCCAAGATAATACTACCGACTCAACGATAATTCTACCGACTGCCGCCAAATGTAACAGGGTGTTAATAATCCTACCGACTGCCGCCAAATGTAACAGGGCGTAATAAATCCGACCGCCGACTCTGCGCCAATGTAACAAGTAGTAAATTAATCCTACTATCTATTAGCCAATGTAACAGATTACAAATTAGGCCCGACTTCTCCAAGTAGCCTAAGGGAAGGGGAGGATTATTACAACCTGTTCCGGTGGTTAGCGAAAGGTTGAGAAACCACCTATTGCGTTTGCGGACAGATTGGACCGAAATGGGAGCAGGCGAAATGTGGAGTAAGGGTACTTACCCCGTACCAGACGTACGTCACGGAACTGCTGGGCTGATTGGCTGGAACCTTGTGGATTCCACTTCACAACACTTCACCGGGAGTTCGGGATGTAATTTAATAATTCTAACGCCAGTTAGATTTAATTAAATTATATATTGAAGTTAAGAACGAATACAAAAATATGAATATAAACAAAAAATAAACACTTATACAATTACGTGGGCGAATATGACAAGGTTAAAGCGAAGTGATCTCGGAAAGTGCTGCCTGCTAACTGTCTTTCAGCGTTTGGTCAGAGACTTAGCTGGGCATTTTTGCTAACTTGCAAAATTTAGCCGTCTGACCCCTCAAGCCTATAGTTGAATATGTCACGCCATTGAATCATGCTTTATGCAATGTCACAATACGAAGGAAGGTATATTCGAATATACAAAGGTTCGTATATTCGTTCACCATGGTTACTTAATAATAATCGCTGTAATACGTGGTAACTAAGGAAAATCACGCATTCTTATTGGTTTACAACTTAATGAATGATATAGTCAAAGTTATTTTATCGTGGTTATCATCATTTTGCATAAGGTTCCTATGTAAAAACAAATTTAAATGACTATTGCCTTTTAATTTTCAATAAAATCATACGCCAAAGGACGAATAACAAGTTTTTATTGCTAATCTCGTATATTGTAATAAACGAATTTTGTTTATTACATAAATTATTATGTACTCGTTTTACAATAATTAGATTAAACTTGTAATTTTTTAAGTAAATTTAAACGACATTGCTACTATATTGAATGATACATGGAATTGTCTTTTATATCTTATTCGATTTGTTATATTCGCGGCTTTCACGTTTAACTGAGACGTTGCCATATCGTCAAACAGGATAGTGCGCATGCGTCGGCACACGCAGATCGTACAGTATCATACAAAAGTGTTTTCTGAAGTTGGAAGAAAAACACTACTTTTGTGTTCTAAACATTATACCAAACAATTTTTTTTTCACTCGTAAATAGTAATATGATAAAGCTATGTTATCTAATATGTATATCTTTGACACACAATATAAATAATGCATCTTTATTGTATTTACACTAAGACATAATTTTTGCACATATTGTAGCACGAATACTACCTTAATAGTCAGTTCTTGCTTAGTTCTTGCTATTCTTTGGTTAGTACTACGTTTATCTCGCACTAGTTTATCCACTTAAATGCAAACCCGCTTGAGTTAAGCGGGTTAAACATGCGAGATAAACACGTTAGATTAGCGCTAAGTGAAGTAACTTAAATAATGGGTTGAGTTAACTAACCTACTTGAAATTTTGCGAGATAAACGGTTAAGGCTATGGATTAACCTCAATTTTTTTTAAAAAACTTGTAAATAATTATTAAAAATATATATTACTACACTCAAAACTTCTAAAAACTGTTTGTTTCGAGGTTTGCTTCATCGTGAGCGTTTTGTTATTATTATTATAGTAAGTCATCCGCAAAATTTTCAATCTGTCCTTGTTTAATAGTAGTGGATAAACGCTAATTATCCTGTAGTCACTTTACAACATGCGATATAAACGAGCAAGAGTTAAGAGTTAGTTTTAAGTCACTAGATTTTTAAGCGGGTTATGTCCCTGCGAGATAAACGTAGTTGTTACTCCTTCCTTGGAGAGTTCTTGTTACTTATCTAACAGTTCTCTATGTATTGTTGTTGCTTAACTAAATAAATCTTTTTAAAAATGAGTTTTCGGACTTAATTATTATCTCACTCAATTTAGAATTTTGAGCTCTCTATGTATGCATGAAAAAATCCAAGATGGAATAAGCTCAAAAATTGCGTTTTTTGTAAATTAAAATAGTAATTCAATATTTTAAATTCACTAATAAATAAATAAAATATTATTGATAAACTTCATGTAATCAAAAAGACAACATTTTGTTTCCTTTTACGTCTTTGACCTTGAAAGGGGTATATGACCTATATATAGGTATATAAAGAGTCACGGGACCCTCGGGGAAGTCCCGAGTTCTGTTCACTGCCGAGCCGACGCCGACGGTGCGTGAGGGTATTCGTTTCGTTACTCGTACGTCGTACGCTACGCTTACGCTGGCTGTAGTTGTAGTTTTATTTCACTAACCGTTGATCGTATAAACGTTAGCTTTTTGAGATTAATAAATATTAATTTTAGTTATCCAAGTGCTACGTTTGTAAAATTTGCCAGGTATGTACATATGTATACAGTGGCTTACCAAATTATTCGTACAATTTACTTTTATCAGTAAAATGTAAAACAAAAAGGGTTTGCAAAAAAGAAATTCGTTCATTTTCTTAAAATTGATAAATAATTATATGTATTTATTCATAGTTTCATTAATAAAACAAATTCGTCAACCCGCCAGCATACATTCAGCCCCAAACAATAATGTATAATATTTTATCGTGCCACACAAATTATTTGTATTTAGTTATAAATTCGCTCAGCTCGATGATTTTCTTTATTATGGGGAAAAGAAGAAAATCATTCAAATAAAAGTTGTAGTAAATCGAGGGGGACATTCACTTATTGAACAAGAAAATAATTAAACCAATGGTTTTTAGGTTCATTCAATTGAGTATATAATTGTTTTATATTCTTACATAAAGAAAATCTTGAGAAAATATTAATTGCTATTATAGTTATAGTTATTTTTCCGCTAAGCGTTTATTAATAGGTTATGTTAATGTATAAATAATCACCCATTTATGCCCCCTATTAATGCATAATTTTTTATTAATAAACAATTTATTGGGTAACCATAGATACCACATACCATTGCTGAACAATTGACAAAATATGTGTCAAAAAGAAAATTGTCATGAAGTAAAATTAGAATTTTCAATTTAGTAAAATTCGGTCAACGAAACACGTGTGTTAATTGGCGATTAATGTCTCAATCATTAATCGCCTTCATTAACACACTTAATAGTACAATAGTCTGTGTATAAAAAAAATTGAGCTTAAATTAAAACGAAAGATAATTATTTGTTAATAACTTTATAAATCGTGTTCTATTTCATTTCCATCCCAAATAATTCAAATTGACAGATAGCAGTTTTTGTTTTTCATACATATAGACTACTGAAAAATAACTATAAAAATCTGATGTGGCTAGCACAATACCTCCCGCCATTTAATTTTTGTTCTTAACTACGTACCTACATATTTACTAATGCTGGTTACAGCATTAAGTTCCTTTGCATGATATAGTAATACATATAATTATTGTTCGAATGTATTATGTCGTATTATTCATATTTTACTCTTCAGAAACTTACCATAATTTTATTTTGTGATAGTGACTTTAATTTCTTTTCAATTACAAACATATGAAAACTAATTATTTATAAATTCATATTTTAACATTTTCTTTTTAAAATACTACCATTATTAATTTGAAATGATTAATTTATTGACAGTGACATTTATCTGTCAGTTAACATAAATTTGAAATCTGAATTGTTTAACCAAGGAGATATGTTTATCTTCAAAGCATAGACTTCGGGATTTATAAAATAAACTATATTATAAATTTATTCGTAAAATATGTAGAAAAAGTATTAATGCATATCTGTAGAAAATTGACAATCTTTAATTTTTATAATAACATAAATCGCGAAAAAAAATGTAATTTAAGTGTATTTTTCGAGGAAACACTGTTTTAGCTTCAAGTAAAGTACTATTTCCGGTTATCTTATTTACACCAAAATCTAATGACTTCTTTCCACATTAAAGTAGAGTAAGAATACACGGTTTTGAAATTGTCAGAATGATAGTATGGTGAAAATGATTAGGCAGAAGACTCATGTCATCAACATGAAAAATATCTTATAAAAAGATATATATAACTAGTAGAAATTTTTAGTTATTTATTTTTTTAAAAAAAGAAGAAAACATATAATAGCATTAAAGAAACGTATATATTTATGAATTTACAATTATTTCTAATTCAATCCTTATTCCTTTTACGGAATATAAAATTATTTGATAAAACATGGCCATTCTCAGTAATGCTAACGTATGGTACGAAAATAAACTACAATTATTTCAAATAATTTTATATTCCATAGAAGAAATAACGATTGACATATAAATAATTGTAAATATCATTAATATATACATTACTTAATACTAGTACTTTTTTCTTCTTCTTTTAAAAATAAATAACACCCAAAAAATTCTACAAGTTATATTTCATTTTATAAGGTTTTTTTCAGGTTGATGACATGAGTCTCTGCCTAATCATTTTCACTATATTTAAGCTAGAGCTCAAGAAGACGCACGCACGTACATACACACATGCACACACCCACACACACATCGTAAAAATGTTATAAACGGATTCTAGGGACCTAAATACGTACTTATTCACTAAAATCTAGATAAAAGTACAATAAATAAAATAGTTTTGTTTATTTAACTCTTCTTTGTTTTATTATTTTGTGTTATATTTGTGCCTTGCTTGAAAATCCATGCCAACGTTTATGGTATACTGCGGCGTCTGCGCATTTCGGGTGGCCTTCCGTTTGTATTCTTTTCTTTTGTACTTGTATAGGGTGGTGACCGGTACAGCCGAACAGGACTCATGTAAAATCAGACTTTCGTAATTTCCTGCTTCTGACTCAATAAGCAAAATTAATTTTGTATGCCCTATAACGGCAGATATTAGCAATGAAAATACCGAAAATCACCTCAAAAATAGCAATAGCCATGGAATTGAGACAATAAATAACAAATGTCTACCGGTTTATCTGTCATATTAGGGTAATTTATGTTTATTACGTATTGTTTCTAATTTCTGTTTCAGTTAACAATTATCTGTTAATTTAAATTGATATTTATTCACTTGAACAGAAATTACAAATAATAATAAAAATAAATTAACCTAGCTTGACAGATAAATCGTTAATATTTGTTAATTTTTTTTTCAATACCATGGCTATAGCTATTTTTTGGGGTGATTCATACCTAATTTCTGCTGTTATAAAAGTGATACTTTGTGTGGTGAGTGTGGAAATTTGCACGACGAGCGAAGCAAGTCAGACAATTGCACGCGATGCACACAAAGTCACTTTTACTTCGAATGACACATTGTATTTGTTCTTCAAACGTAGATATTTAAAGACAAATATCTGCTACTGATGTTACATTTTACGTAAATTACGTTTACGATTTCAATTGCCCTGTAGCTATGGATACTTACTTGTTCACTTTTTGTTATAAACATTGAAGTGAAAATTTTCACGTTTTGACGTTTAAATAAAAACTGTGCATTTTTATGTCCTTGTGTGCAATTATGTCGGAATTTGAAGTATTATAATGTACGCCCCCTGAAGTTGTTCAATTGGATGGAAATCTAA
This sequence comes from Harpalus rufipes, assembly GCA_951394225.1. NCBI lineage: Eukaryota > Metazoa > Arthropoda > Insecta > Coleoptera > Carabidae > Harpalus > Harpalus rufipes. Next base: position 10,125,186 of record OX596290.1, on the reverse strand, counting down.
CAGTGTGGCTGAAATATAAACATTTCTTATCACTTTAATTCTAAGTATTCTTATGTTCATTACCGTCCCTGTAATTGTAATCTGTAAGTCTGCTATTCTTTAATATGTTATTTCCTCAAAAGTAAACTCTGTTTATATTTCAATTCATATGTTATTTATATAAATTTGACAGCTATTGATGGTATTTAGTAACTTTATTCTTAGGTTACCTAGTGTGTTATAGTGACATTTACAGGTTTCTTTTATACAAGTTACTTCTTATTTGTTGATTCTGTATAGTTTCTATAGATTTTTATTTCTAAGCCGGCGGAGTAGAAATTAGCTACTTCTACTCCGACGGCGTACAAATTAAACTATATACATTGTGAATCAAGTCACAAAACATGCTAGTTTTATAACGTTTGAAGAAAAAGTAAATTTATTTATTCAAATTTAGAATTTTGTTTCGCAACTTTTTTTTGAAGCTTTTTTAGCTAAAATAATTAGGGAAGCAGAAAATTTGGAAACTCTGATTTTACATGTTAAAGTATGATGTTTGGTTTTGCCGGCCACTATTCTGTATAAATCTATCTCACTTGATCCTAAACGTTCCTCAGAAAAGCATTGTAAGGTATAGGCATTCTCATATCCAGTTCGTAAGCTATATAATCTTAGGGAGTAATAAGCCATGATGATCTATTTTTAATTACAACAAAAAATGTTTTTTGTAGGTTTAGTTGAAAATGCAAGCAGCAGATGCCGATCCTTCTAAAGACGACGAGTCCCATTTAGTAAATACAGTTGGCCTTGATTTAAAAAATGATGATACATTCCCTGGACAAGAAACACAAGTAGATGATACACATGATACTTGTGTTAAATTGCCGGACATGAACCTATCTGACTCTCAGAATTCCCAACCTGCACAGCGGCATGTTGATGGGTAAGTAAAGGATACTCGCTAACTTTGCCACCATAGATAAGAGGGCTGGGTATGCAGTGTCGGCATAATTAGTATGTTCCGTAACACAACCAGTTCGATCAAGTTCTAAAATTCTGATTTATATTTGGAACGCGGTTCCTGAAAAAGATTGGTAAAAAATCGAACCATGACAGCTACGAAATATTCTTGGTTTCTTTAGTTTTTTTTATCTCTACTATCACTACCCAGAATCAAGATACTGTTTTTTTTTGCCTATGAAGTTGACGTAGGTGAGCAAATAGTAAATAAAAATAATATCAATCCAATAAATATACTTCGTTTCATGTAAAATAGCAGATAGCGCTTGAGTACTGCCCGTTTTTAAATACATTAAATAAATAATTTAAATTTGTAAAACCAAACTTGTAAACATTAAATTTTTTATTTGTAAAAATGTCCAATACCTCAAATATTAAAAATCACAAAGTCGAAATCAAAAACATAGTTAAATATTACTTAATTCTGTCGATTATTTGATAACTTGACATGTTATCTAAACCAACGCTATTTTCTTTCATGAAATGAACTATATCAACTTATTCCGATTCAATAATAGTTATTTATGTATCAAGGTATTGAATTTATACTTTTTATCACGAATGAGAAAACAAAACAATATGAGTGATAAAAACATATAAAGGAACTTAAGTGTCGAGGTGCATATTAAATTTTATTTGAAATCGAAAAATTGTTAAAATGAAACAAATATTTATTTTTATAAATTGGACCACACTGCAAAAAGGGGGTATGTCATTATTATGTGTTGTTGGCAGGTTGAGAAAAACCCGGATTTTATATGAAAAATCCAACCCACTTGGGAATTTTTCGGTTTTTTGTTTTTGTGGGTTTTTATGTTCAAAAATATGCTTAATGTGATTACCAGTTTACATGTATCAGGAAAAAAAATATTTGTGGAAATAACTATTTTTAGTACAAGTGAGCAAAGTATGTTTTTTTCTCACGCATCCAGAAATTGGCCGCACGAGAGAATCGAGTGCGCCAACTGACAAGTGAGAAAAAGACATGCTCACGTGTGCTAAACATGATTTTTTCCACAATCTTGAAATACAATTTTCCGAAAAATCTAAAACGTACTTTGTTTATTAATGAAAAACTCAGAAGTACATTATGTTTACAATTGAATTTAATTAACTAAAAATAAATACAAAAAAAAATATTCCATCATGTAGAATGGTGCTCAGAGTATGCAACCAATTATACGCTTGTGTATTTTGCTCACTTGTGAAGAAAGTTATTTACTTTGCTCACTTGTGAAGAAAAATATTTACTTTGCTCACTTGTGACTCAATATACTGCTTTGCTCACTATTTTCAGTTGAATAATAATGAATTTTGCTCACGATTGTGGAAAAAATATTTTTTCCATTTAAAATCGATGATAAAGATATTTTTTTAAACAGTTCGCTTCCGTAAAATGGTGGCAAATTTTGAAGACAAAAAATACAAAACTTAAATGTATGCCAGAAAGTTTTTGTTGTCTGTTAAGTATTCATTCATGTCCAACCAGTTCGGCAGAAAGTTTTTTTTTTCTTAAAAAACAGGTATATCTAAGAGTATCTGTGAAAACCCGAATTAAAAATTCATTTTAATACGCGAGGTATTAATTTTTAAAATTTTATTTTGTGTGTGACACACACAGTTGTAATGCCGTCTATGAAAAGGTCAGAGAACTAAATTTGACAGCCGAGAAGGTGTTGGGAAATATGAATTTATTTTGAATTCTAAACTTTAAATTTTATTTCTTGATAATGTCATTAATAAAAAATCTATCGAAAATAGATAATTTATTAAAGACTTTATTAAGAAATGTGAAAAATATATTGCATTATAAAAAAGTAATTAAAGTACTTTAATACGTTAATGTCTTTATTTAATAATGTATACATTACATTATTTAAATCAAATAATAAATACATAAATACAAATCTCAAACTACACGGCGACAACTATTAAAATTTACGCACATACTATTCAAGGAACAAAAAAATTATTAATTAATTATTATTATCACAAGAGGTAATTTTATTTCAAAAAATTTGTTGTTGCCAGCACAATACCTCTCGCCAGTTCCTTTTTTTGGTTACATAAGTATAGGGCGCGAACAGTAATGTTACATTTTTGGGCTTCACAAGCAGATGTGTGGGCCCGTTTCACAATGATAATTAGTAATTATGTACATAGATGTCAAATGTTAGAATTTTTCATTAAAAATTTTAAGATTTTCTAAATTTACGTCAATTTATCACCAGGAGTTTAAAATTTACTTGTAGTAGCTAGTAATTATGTATATAGATGTCAAATATCATAATTTCTCATTCTAAATTTAGTGATTTTCCAATTCCATGTGGAGCAGAATTAAATGTTAAATATCTAAGGCATACAAGTAAACTTTAAACTCCTGGTGATAAATTAACTACGTAAATTTAGAAAATCTTGAAATTTTTAATGAAAAATTCTAACATTTGACATCTATGTACATAATTACTAATTATCATTCTGAAACGGGCCCACACATTTGCTTGTCAAGCCCAAAAATGTAACATTACCGTTCGCGCCCTATACTTATGTAACCAAAAAAAGGAAGTGGCCACAACAGATTTTTACCTCTCGCTAAGAGAGGTATTGGATTCATGCTAAAAATCGCATATCCAGATTTTATTGAATAAGCACGTTTTAAGGTCCCTACAATCCGATTTTAACATTTTTACGATGATGTCTGTGTGTGTGTGTGAGGATGTGTGCGTGTGTATGTGGAATGTTGGAAGGACGATTACTCTAAAACTATAAGACTTTAAATTTGTTTAACTACGTATTTCCCAATCGGACATTGATGGGAAGATCTGAAAAGGTTTTGGTAACAATTGCACAACCGGAAGTAGAAGATTTTTGAAAAAAAATCTTTTAAATATTATTTTTTGAAATTTTTTCTTGCTAATATTAAAGAAAATTAAATTCTCTATGTGATACATTTAAATATTTTATTATATATTTTATAGATTTAGAGATAAAAGAAATATAATATATAAAATAATCTGTTGTAATAAATTTTACATCCGAAAGAATGCCATGGAAAATAGTCGAAAATTTAAATTGTTTGTAACTGACAGATAAATGTCAGTGTCAGAAATCCGGAGACATTACTGAAGACTTTTTCTGGGAAGTACATAGATTATATTATTTCTTAATGTATTAATAGTTAAATATTATAG
>OX596290.1:10113496-10115996 GCA_951394225.1 Harpalus rufipes | reverse complement strand
TATTAAAAATTGGAAATTGGGGAAAATGCCCACTGGTGTTTATGGGATCGTATTGGAATTGTAGGAAGTTTTCATAGTTCGTGATAGTACGACATGAATTTTTCTTATTTGCATTTGGTAGGTTTACTCGAACTAGAGATTCAGTTGTTACTGTACACCATATTTTTGTAAAAAATATTGTGTAATATATTGTGATAACTGTTCAGAAAAAATGTGGTGATAATTCGATTTTTTTCTATTTTTCTTGAATTCCCTGCGTATAATAAAGTTTCTTCAAAATTTTGAAGCTGTTATTAAATGTCAAAAGACTCAATTAAAGCAAATAGTATTGAAACATTCATTTTTTAATCGACAAACACAGATGAGGGAATTCCCTGCATGCATGTAACGTTTAAACTCCATTTGGCGCGTGTAATGTAGAGTTAATATGTTTAACTACATATTTCTCAATAGAACATTGATGGGAAGAGTTGATAAGGTTTTGGTAACAATTGGACAATCGAAAGTAATAGATTCTTAAAAAAAAAATCTTTAAATTGTAACGCGGAAGCGTATGAAACCGTCAGCGTACAACTAATTATCGTGATCGTCTAAATTACCCTACGTTGTGTTATTTTTAATATTGCCCAGAATCTTTGATTTGAAGTCGTGGTAGTGTAAGGAATAAAACTAGTAATAACATAGATTCAACAATAAACAACGTTTATTCAGTCATTGGCATTCAAGAAATATACAATACAAACATAATGACTGATACTTATGGCCGGGGACGCCGGGAGAGTGTCCTGGGTTGGGCTGTGGCTGGCAACGGACTCGTACGTGGAGCGGCACCGGGCGCAGCGCAGGCAGCGTCTCGGGACAGCCGTGGGTATGGCCACGGGCGTGGACCGGTCACTGGCGGAGCGGTACACCGGCCGTGGGACGTAGGCCTCGGTTAGCCGTGGTCGCGGCCGTTGACGGAGTCCCCCCAGGTGAATGACGGGATCAATATGTGCATATACAAACAGGTGCACAGACATACAAGATGTCTTACATAAATTTTATACGTGATATAGTAGGGTGGTATGTATTAAACCCAATTGCTGTATAAATATCGGTTACGACGTTGTTGGAAGTTGCAGCTGAACCCGTGAAGGAACGTGCACACCTGTTATCTCGTTACCACTGACCGTTTATTGATACTACGGGGAGTAAATGACGTTGTTGGAAGTTGCAGCTGGACTCGTGAAGGAACGTGCACACCTGTTATCTCGTCACTACTGACCGTTTATAATTAATCGGAATGCGACGTTGTTGGAAGTTACAGCCGAACCCGTGGCACACCTGTTATCTCGTCGCACCCGTACGGGGAGTAAGTAACGTTGTTGGAAGTTGCAGCTGAACCCGTGAAGGAACGTGCATACCTGTTATCTCGTTATCACTGACCGTATAAATACACATATGATGAAGGTGAAAGGCTTTAGCCAATGACCTTACAGCAATACCAACGTATACCACCAATACTATAGGTCGTGCCAAATAGAAATGACCTGCGCGTAAAACGCATTTACGCATTCTCCGTCCTTCTTACTTAAAAGGCCAATCACATGCATTGTACTTAAGCGGGTTTGTCTCAGTGGCGTCCGAATAATATATATGAAACATGAAGCTATATCATATAAAACCATTCGCACTTGAACCCAGGATACCAACATGGCCATGACCAAGGGTTTTCCGAAAATCTAATTCAGGCCACCGACCGCATCTTCTAACGATTACATAGTAATGCCATTATACAGTGTGTTCAAAAAAACAACTCGGAGTAGACTATGAACAAAGAAACGATATTGTCAAAAATATTGTCTAAAGAAATCAAAGCTTCTCTTCTTGAATCTTATTTTAGAAATGGAAACAAATTAGAAAACGACGAAGGGCAATACACTGTATCATTCTTTATTATACTTTCTTCTTAAAATTACATTTCAAGATCAATTTTGATAACAACTTTTGAATTGAATAATGATCAGACATACGTTTCTCTGTTCATAGCCTACTCAGAGTTAGGTTTTTTATTGAACATACTGTAAAATAATATTTATATTATCGGTATTTTGTACATATTTTAGTTTTTAAGCTTAATTTAAATATTCTAAATACTATTGTTTCATAATTATTTCTACGTCACTGGCACAACACAATGTTTACATCCATTGTCAGTTGAACGCTTGTGTCTTCATCGGTTTTGCATTTATGTCGTTACAGTACTTACACGAGTGACTAGTGGGCAGTCCCTAGAATTCTTTTTGGGTAAGCGGTGCACGGAAAAAGTGTAAATATCATTATGAAATGGGCAGTGAGAGACTACTCCGCTCTAAAAATAGTGGTACACAGTATATGCGCAAAAAATGATTGACAGGTCATTTCTATTTGGCACGACCTATAATATCACTGCCTCAAAAATTACACAATGATCGTAATGCAGATCAAGCTACTACAGAGGCTGATCCTGGCCGAAACCAAG
>OX596290.1:10040567-10113296 GCA_951394225.1 Harpalus rufipes | reverse complement strand
CAAGGGTAATACATGTAGATTTCATCATCAAGAACTGTTCCGGGACGAAACAGTCTTAAGGAGGGGGCAGTGTGACGTGCGCCCCCGGGAGAAGAGTATACAACGCCGCCACTGACAGAACGTTCCAGAACAATGACGCAATCCCTGGCGCCGCAGCGACTAGAGGCAAATTGCGCCGTGACCTCATTCCTTTGTATACGGGTCATTGTCGCTTCGAAGTCTTCTAGAAAGGTGTGCGCTGTATAAATGCCGGCCGAAGGAAGGCGGAGGGACAGTCTCATATATACAAGCAACCAGATATGAACTTGGTGATATAAATAAACAGTTTAACAGTTGTTAACATAAATAAATGTAGTTATATAAATAAGTGTAGTGATATAAGTAGTGTATTTTTATTTTTATTTTATTTTTTTTTATTTTAGAGAATCAGGCCACTCGACAGGACATATGTCCCAATAATGGAGTGGCACTTACAAAAAATTTACATATTAAATACAAAAGTAAAGACAATTAACAACTAAGAAGAACTATATCCAAATAAATCATTAAACAATAGAAAAAAAAAAATGGAACTTTTTCCAAATTTAATTTTTATAAAATTCTGGCAATATTCTTTTTAAATTGTGATAAGGAGTCAGAAAAAACATCAGGCATTGAGTTATCACTAACAAGCCTATTAGAAAGAAAGGATATCCTATTTATAGGCGAATTAGCAGCATAACCAGTATTGACATTAGAGAGAAGGAACAAATTTTGAGATCTCGAAGAGTAATTTGGAATTCTAAAAGAGAATTGGTTTAAAGTAGAAGGAATATCAATTAAGTTGTTAAACAATTTGAAAAGAAATGTACAATCTGCTAATTTCCTCCTTTTCTCCAAGGACAATAAACCTAGCCTGTAATTCGGAAATTTTGATACAAAATATTTTACAAATTTGTCTTGAATTCTCTCAATTCTTTTGATATAAATATCATAAGTAGGAGACCAAGACACCGAAGAAAACTCAAGTTGACTTCTCACTAGAGAGAAATATAAGGATAGCATTGTGAATGGATTTTTAAAATTATTTGATGTACGAATTAAGAATCCAAGCATTCTATACGCCTTTTTCGTAATATAATCTACATGCAAATCAAAGATCATTTTTGAGTCGAAAATAATGCCTAAATCTTTAATATGATTAACACGCTCAAGTAACGCGCCATTAATGTTGTATGAATAAGAAAAACTATTCCTATTACGAGTAAAAGTAATAGTAAAACATTTAGAGACATTAATTGATAATTTGTTCTGATGACAATAATTATAAAAACTATTTAAATCCGATTGTAATTGTTCGCAATCAATAATGGACTCAGTTGCAAGGTAGATTTTCAAATCGTCAGCATATAATACAAAATTAGCATAAGAAAAACATTTGGACACGTCATTAATGAAAATGTTGAACAAAAGGGGACCAAGATGAGAGCCCTGAGGTACACCAGAGGGAACAAGGACTTCGTAAGACTTAAATCCATGCGTTACGACACTTTGTTTTCTATCAGTTAAATAAGATGTGAACCATTTCAGCAAAGGTCCGTGTACACCGACCTCAGCTAATTTTCTTATCAATATAGAGTGACTAATTTTGTCAAAAGTTTTAGAGAAGTCGGTGTAAACAGCGTCTACCTGAATTCTCTTATCCATTGATTTTAAAATATATTCAGTATACTCAACCAAATTGGAATCTACAGAACGACCAGGAAGAAAACCATGTTGTTGGGGTATAATAAGAGGCTTAACAGTTGCAAGAAGAGAAGTAAAAATGAGCAATTCAAAAACTTTTTCGAAGATGCATAGTTTGGAAATAGGCCTATAGTTTTCAACTACATTTTTATTTCCTCCTTTAAAAATAGGAACAACATAGGCCTTTTTCCATCTATCTGGACAGTGACCATCTTGCAAAGATTTTGCAAATATTAAGCTGAGTGGTAAACTGAGAGATGAAGCACATTTTTTAACAAATATACTGGGTATATCATCAGGACCCGCACCCTTATTAGTGTCAAGATTAGACAGCACATTGAAAACAACATTTTCATTAATGTCTACTGTCGATAAACAATTGAGAGGAAACGTAGAACTAGTGTTATTAGAATAGTTGTAATTACTCGTAGTTTCATCAACATAAACTGATTTAAAGTAGTCTGAAAATAAATTGCAAGTTTCAGATCCAGAATTAGAAACTTTATCTTTGTATTTCATCTGTAACGGTATATTATTCCTTTTTAAGGATGAAACAAAGGACCAAAACTTTTTATTATTATTAGCTATTTGTCCCTCTATATTGTTAACATATTCGTTATAACAACTTTTAATTTTAGCTTTTACCATTCTTCTCATATCCGAAAAAGTATTATAATGAGCTTGAGTCTTGTAAATTTTATACTTTTTGTGAGCTTTATCTTTTTCTTTAATGAGCTTAATTAAATCATAAGAATACCACTGAGGGTAAGTTCTATTATTAATTGATTTACTAGACACAAACTCATTAATTACAAACCATAATTTATTGTAAAAGACATTAACCATGTCCTCAGTGTCCAAATTCATAAATTCATCATTCCAATTTATGTTACTCAGATATTCGTTAATTAAATCATAATTAGCAGAACCAAATTTATAAATTTTCCGACAATTGAGTGGTAAAACTATGGGATTACTGAAATTAACTGAAATTTCAAGCGGAGGATGATGCATGTCATCTACTTTACTTAAAGGAAATATACAATCTTTTACTATGACATCATCATGCGATGAAAGAGTTAAATCAAGTAATCTACCATTTTTATTTTTTACATTATTAAACTGTTTTAGCCCACAGTACGAAATTACATCGACAAATTCGGTAGAGATAGTATTATATGTATTTATGGGTGATAAGAAATTATTATTATTTATAGGTTCCCACTGCAAGTAGGTAACATTAAAATCACCACATATTAAAAAACTACTGTTCGTAACAGATTGAAATATATCTGATAATTTTTCCAAAAACAATGACATTGCGGTTCTATTTTCGGGGGGTATATAAACGCAGCATACATACAGTTTTGAGTGATTGCACAAATCCAAACTTATCCAAATATCTTCGGCACCAGAACACCAGTCACGCATCTCGGTGTAAGAGAACCTATTGTGGAGTCCTATTAAGACTCCACCACCATCACACTTCTCAGATGAGCTGGAGGATCTATCACGCCTGGCAATGTTGTAATCATTGGAAAGCACCTCGTGGTCAAATACTGACGAATTTAAGAAAGTTTCTGTTAAACAGATCACATCATAGTCACACCCACTTGAATTAACTCGAATATTATTAGTTTTTGTCCTTAAACCTCGAACATTTTGATAGTAAACCGATAAGTTCATGATTTGCAAATTTTAATATATAAAAAAAAAAAATGTAATTAAAATTTTATGAGGTCGTTTTCGGATTGAATCATCATGACTCGCGAGGATTCGTCTTTTCTAACTAAGATTTTGCAGTTCTTTGTCCAGATATATTTAAATCCTTTGGCGCTTAATATGTCGCGGCATGATTTATATAGGGCACTATTCATTCCAGTTAAATGCTCAGTAACAAAAATTTTTTGCGCGGGTTTGTCACTATATATGCAGGTAGATTTTAAGTCCGTGCATCGTTTACAGGCTGCAATAAAATTATCCTTAAAAATTCGCGAGGTAAATTTAGCAATAATCATGCGCGATTTACCCCTAGTATGAGGCGGCAACCGATGCACTGCATCCAAATTATTTTCATTTACAGCGATCCCGGCAGTATTTGCAATTTTAGAAATGACAGAAACTATATTTTCATTATTATCTTCAGGCACATTATGTATTAAAACATTATTTAAACGACTGTACTGTTCTAAATCATTAATATTTTTAGATAAATTAAATACTTTTTCTTTTAGTTCCATATTTTCAGATTTTATAATTTCCAGGTTCTTTAATTTATCTTCTATATCTTTCATTTTAATCTCAAAATCTGTAATTTTATTACTACAAAACTCAACAGATGATAGTAAAGTAGTAAATTTATCATTAAATTCGGAAATAATGTCTTTTTTTAAATTGTCTAGTAACGCTTTTATATTAGATGGATTATTTATTAGTTTAATTGCATTGTTACTCTCGTCACCGTCAACAATGCTTGTTCCACCGGATTTGCGACAAGAAATGCAACGCCACTCTAACTCGCCCGACTTACAGCTTGCAAATAGTTCATCACTCATTTTAATACATAGAGGATGAAAGGATTTAGCACAAGATAAACAATTGACGGCCGGATTTTTTGAATTTACCGCACGTGAACACTTCGCACACTGCAGGGCCATCGTAGAGGTTGAATGAACTTGACTTAAGTTAAGCCGGTAAGACACGTTTAATTAAAATTATAAGAAAAAAACCGTTTTTATCACTGAACTAAATGACACTTTTTAACTAAAGCAGCCACTAAGATGATAATAAGAGAGTTCACAATTAACTACACAGAAAAAATATCTCACTCCGCACAGATCAATATTAAATTTATTCCAAAAGAATGAATATAAACACTGAAAAAATGTAATAATTTCAGGAGAAATAATATACGTCTACACACTTCAACTGTCTTTACTATATGTATAGATAAATAATCGTAGTGTTTAAGCATTTAATATTATTCTTAGTGTTTATAATTATTTAATCATAGTGTTAGTTGTTTTTATTATCTTTTAATATTTAATCCTTATTTAATTATCGTTTAATAAACGTATTCTTTTTGTTAATAATATTTGTCTATGTTTTACACTTCACCCATATAAATAAAAACGTTACAATAGGTATGTGTATTTAGGTGAAAGTAAGTACAGAATTACATTAAAATAGCATTAACATATTTATCTATTGCCCACTGAATTATATAAATATTAAATAATTTTTGTCATTCGTTAAAAAAATTAGATTTAGAATAATCTATGTCATGCTTTTCCGATAGAGAAGAGAATGAAATAAATTTAATAAACAGCATTTCCAGCATATAAAATATTAAACAAATTTATAAAATAGTTTTATACAGAATATACAGGGTTCTAGAATGATATAAGCTGTATAAATACCGGCCGAAAGTGGAGAGACAGTCTGATATATACAAGCAACGAGCAATGAACTTGGTGATATAAATATACAGTTTACCAGTTGTTAACATAAATAACTATAGTTATACAAATAAGTGTTGTGATATAAATATTGTATAGATAAATAATCGTAGTGTTTAAGCATTTAATAATATTCTTAGTGTTTATAATTATTGAATCATAGTGTTAGTTGTTTTTATTATCTTTTAATATTTAATGCTTAATTATTTACCGTTTAATAAACGTATTCATTTTGACTAATAATATTAGTCTGTGTTTTACACTTCACCCATATAAATAAAAACGTTACAATATATTCATTCAAAACATTAGATAATCAATTATCAAATGGAAAGTTTAAAATATTTTCGTTATACTCAAATTTTTCCTTGAAATACAATTGTAGAAAGTTTAAATAAAAATTCTAACTAATTTCCCTACAAACATTTTTCATATCATAACGTTATATCAAACTATCTAATTACCGTTCACAAAATATATCCACATTAAATGGCATTAGCAAAATATTTTACAAAGAGTCATTGTATATTTTAGTATTCACAAATAATTAGCGTAAAATATGTATATCTTACACATTTCACTCGTAATAGAAATCTTAAATCATTATTCGATAATAATAAGTAATTGTCATTAGCAGAATAATATTTTCGTTATACAATTTTTTTAAATATCACGTCATTCAAATAATTATAGTTACGCAGAATATGCACATTACTGACATTACACTTTCGTTTTCCCCCAGGTAATGGGAAATCTGAAATACTCATTCGAAAATAAGTATCACTCGCTAGTAAAAGACTAATTAGAAATTATAAAAATAGAATAAGTAAATTGAATTGAAATTATGGGCTGGTGATATACACCGACGTATATATAATAATAATAATAATAATAATAATATTTATTTACCCAACAGCAGGCCAATTACAGGGTAAAATTAATACAAAAAATAATAGAAAAATTTACAATAAACAAAACAATATTAAGATAAGTTTACATATTTGCGTATATAATTACATGAATATATCTTCATACAATTTGTCAGCATTGAGGCACATTAAGTGAACAGGTGAGCGTTGCAAGATAACAGTACGTGCTACGGGTAAGCGAAACGATCCGCCTTGTCTTGAAGCTAACCTTGGGACATGGAATGGCACACATGACAGCAGGTATGGTGCATCTATATAGTTGTGGAGAAGCATCCAAAGGAATCTGGAACTAGAGGCTTCTCGTCTGGAAACTAAAGAAGGTAGCGAATGACGCTCTAGCAGTGAATTTAAATTAACATCTCTGTCTGGATAAATATTGTCTATTTTAAATGAAACATATTTCAGGAATCTTCTATGAATGCGATCTAATTCCGTATTTTGACTTCCATAAGAAGGATACCAGATAAGGCTGGCGTACTCTAATTTACTTACAACAAACGCAAAATATAAAGATTTTAAGGTGGTTATATCATGGAACATTCTGCATATACGAATAATGAAGCCTAAGGTTTTACTGGCAGATGAACATATATTAACAATATGCTCATTGAAGTTGAAATTAGAAGTGAATGTAACACCTAAATCTTTAATAGAACCTCTGCGTGTAAGAATGGTATCATTTATTGCATAGTTATGTGAAAAGTTATTATTTTTGCGTGTATATGTAACAATAAAGCATTTGTTGATATTTAGGGGTAATTTATTTTCACTGCACCAAGATACTAGTTTATCTATATTATTTTGTAGAAGGAGTACGTCAGAGGCTGAGGAAATTCTTTGAAACAGTTTAATATCATCTGCGTAAGCCAAAACTGGACACGTAAAAGAAATCAGCAATTCATTAATGAATGAAACAAATAATAAAGGGCCCAGATTGGACCCCTGGGGCACTCCTGAACTTGAAATGAATTTAAAAGAGGAAAACCCATTATAGTAAACATAACAGCTTCGTTGCGTGAGATATGAAGATAAAAGTGTCAGAAAAGCAGGAGAGGCACCGAATGAACTGATTTTAGTAAGAAGTAGGCCATGATCTATGGAATCAAAGGCACGTGAGAAATCGCTATACATTACGTCAACTTGTCCCCGGTCATCAATAACTTCAGAAACGTATTGTGAAAAGCATGCCAAATTGGTTACAGTTGACCGTCCACGCATAAAACTGTGTTGATCGTTAGATATGAGTGATCTTATATTTGTAAAAAACAGGATCGACAGTCTTTAACCAAAAAGGCAGGAATTTTGTCCTCTCCACAAGTTGATTTATTAGGTAATTTAGCCATCAACATAATTAATTCATTTTCAGTGACATTACTCAGCGAGAATGATGGGTTGTTATTATAAAATATGTCACTATTATTGCTAAAGGAATAACTGGTATTGAAGTATTTAGAGAAGGATGTAGCAAAAGCATTGACTATATCTTGTGGATTATTGTAAACACCATTGTTGTCAGTAACACTACCAGGAATACAACCTTGTTTAGAATGCACATAGTACTTCCAAAATTCGCTGGGATTTGATTTAATATTGTTTTCTACATTATGAATATACTCCTTGTAAGCATCCTTTATTTGTTTTTTGACCACAATTCTTAATCTTTTAAATTCATTAAAGTACGATTGTTGCCCAGTTTTAGTCCATTTTTTTCTATAATATTCCTTTGTTTTAAGGTTAAATTTTATGTCAGACGTGAACCACGGAGGAAAATGAGATGACGTACTTTTATATTTAGGCACAAATTTGTCTAAAGCTTCATATAGTGTAGAGTAGAATTCATTTAAGGCAGTGTCGACATCAATGAAATTGCTCAAATAAGTCCAGTCAATATTATGGAGGTAATTATAAAGGTGTTCGAAGTTAGCTTTGCGAAAATTGTAACGACAATTATTTGCCGAGGGATAATTTATAGTTTTAACATTAGAAACAAGTTTACAATTAATTAATAAAGCTGGATGATATCGATCCTCAGGAACTAGAGGAAAATCGGACTTAGCTCTATTTAGGGTTGTGAAATTAGAAAATGCTAGGTCTAGCATGGTGTGATACGCATTGGGTACTGTATTGTATTGTTGTAGATTCAAGACTTCACACATATTACGATAAGAGGAAGATTTAACACAACTAGAAGAGTTATTACTAAAATCAGGAAGATTGAAATCCCCAATTAAAATAATATTTTCATTAAGAAGCAATAGTTGAAGTGCATCTATAAAAATTTCAAGTTCATTTGTTTTCACATTAGGAGGTATATATAAGGCACAGAGAATGAATGTAGAGTTACTAAAGTGACATTTACAGGCAATGATATCAATTAATGGGACCAATTTTTTAATATTTGAAGTATCAACAATACTATAACTTAATGACTCTTTTAAAGCGATTAAAACACCACCACCTCTACTCCGACCAATTAGTGAAAAATGTCTGTCATCACGGATAACATTGTATGTTGATGGGATAATTTCCGAGCTATTGAAGGAATCATTCAACCAAGTTTCAGACAATATAATTATATCATGAGACGCAGAACAACAATTAACATAAAATGTATGACTTTTACTATTTAAACCCCTGGTATTTTGATAATATAAATTAAATGTAACTGGACAGCTGTTGGGTGAAATTAGTTTAAAGAAGGAACTATTTTAGGTACATTATTAATATATTTTATAATTAGATTATTTTCACCAGCAGAAATTCTAGCATTTAGTTCTGTTTTAAGTGACTTATAAAAATCTATTTGCATCTTAGTTCGGTCTCTAGAAATAGATAAGTGTTTCCACTTATCACTATTTTTTAACTTATTAGATTTTTTTATAGTTTGAATTACGTCATCAGTACAAGAGAACTGAACTTTAATTGGACGTGAACGCGGTTTTGTGTTATCAATGCGACCAACACGTGAGGTTTTTATTAAATTACACCTCATACCAATATCAGTCAGCAAAGAATTAATCATGGAAGAATCACTTTCTTGAAGCTGATCTTTGGTGACAGAATTATTTTCCATGGAACCATAGATCATTATGTTGCATGAGCGTTTTTGTCGATCTGTAATTTCTTGTATAATATTTTCTGTAATTTCTCCTGATAAACAAGACTGATTAGAATTAGTGTTCGTATTGTTTTTTAATTCTAATATATCCTTCTGCAAACTGACGATGATACTCCTTAAGCCTTCCAGTTCATTACCGAACTTAATACAATTTGGACAATTCCATTTCAAACCACTTATCCCCGCGCGAATTTTCCTAGCGTCAGCAGATGTAATATCAGAACAACAAGCGATACTGAAATTTTTTTGACAAATAGAACAGCATAAGAGTCTGTGTTCATCTGTTTTAGTTTTACAACAATAGCAAACAATATCCATGATAAGCAACACCCTGTGTTATATATTTCTAAGCGAGCACCCAGTAGAATAACAAAACTAGACAATATCAACAAAATGATTGACAGGTCTTAATTAATCAGTAAACAAGTATAAACAATGTGAAGAATACACCACGTTGAAATGTATATCAAAAAAACTGAATTAAGGCCAAAAACTCACCACAGAAGATAGTAGGTTGAAGGGGTTGAACCCCCTAACCCCCCCACCATCGGTTATATTTTGCCACCTTTGATATTAAGCTGCATATAACTTTCTTGCAAAATTGGGGGATTATGTACCTACTTAAAATGAAAACCAAAAATGGGCCGCAATGCCGGTGGGAACACGATTGCCAGGCGGGCTTGTCCCCTATTTCAGCTAACATTTGAGCGTCCCGTAAAGTACTGTTCGGGACGCCTAATTTTCCCGTATTTTGTGAGGAACGCAATTTAATTAACATATTATTATTATACATTTTATTTTGAGCAGTTCAATAGAATAATGATATTGCTACTACTCAGTAATATAATACCTATTTTAATTTAATGCAACATTGTATTTTCTGTTTTTGTAGTTATTCCTTATGCTCCCATCTCGCATCATAAAATCTAGTAGAAGAGTCAACTATACGCTTTTCGAGCATACATACGCGTTTTCGTCATAAAATATGGATTTTAATTTTTAAGAATTTGTTAAATTTGCGTCATTGTAAAGAACTCTTATATTATCTTGCATTAAAACACGTTTGACCTTGAAAATTTTCAAAAAATCCCCTGCGGCGCATATATTTTTTTTCATACATTTTTCATCCAACCCTACCAGTCATGACGAAATTTATTTATTGCTTTTTGATCAGAAGTAATAATGTAGTTAATTTTTTTAGATTTAGAATAATCTATGTCATGCTCTTCCGATATTTCGTCATCACGGTCAAATGGTATACCGTTGTTTAATTTGTTTCCAGGGCCGAGGTAAAAATGATTGGGAATATTCATTCTAAATCAAAGTATTTTGTATTGACAACCTTCGCAGTTTAATTACAAGTAATTAACAAATCAATAACTTCTCGCATATATCCTCTCCAATTTAAGATTGATATAAAATGACCTAATTACATAATTATCAAAACAAGAGGATGACCTTGATACTGTACAGAATATTTTCGTTATGCATAAATTTTCTTAATAAAATGTTACTAACACTGTGACACATCGAATAAATACAAGTTTTTAATTCAGGGACAAAGTAAACTTCATCAGAAAGTCTTTCAGAAATTAAAATTTAATATTCATCTACAAATATGTTTATAAATTTCTAAACGACTGTCAAGTATTTCAGAAAAATTATGAAAAAGTAATAATCTTCTAAAAATATATTTTCGAAATACATAAGTTTTTTTGAAATTTGTTTAATATTTCAATCATATTAGAAATTATAAGAATAGAATAAGTAAATTGAATTGAAATTATGGGCTGTGATATAGAATAACTATATCATGTTTCGAAATGATCATAATATGTAGCCTACTAAGCTGTATCAATTTCTCGTTTTCCGCCAATCATGACAAAATTTATTTATTGCTTTTTGATCAGCAGTATAGTCGGATTATTTTAAAGTAGAAATTGACGAATCCTCGAAGGTATACTCGGATTCATTTTAAAATTCAAAATTTTGGGTGAGTTTGCTTTTCACATTTAATTTATTTCAGGAGCAGTTTGTCGATAAAGTATACTAATGTAATTATTTTTACCTTCCGTCACATTTAGGTAAGGAAGGTATTGTCTTTGGTCAAAAAATTCAATGATGAGTTTTTACTGAATAAGCACGTTTTAGGGTCCATATAATACGATTTTACCATTTTTACGATGATGTCTGTATGTATGTGTGTCTGTGTGTCTGTGTGTGTGTGTGACAAAAGTTCCGGATTCCATAACTTCAATACCACGATTCCAAAAATTATAATTTTTTCGTATTCCTTAAGTTTACATCCAGAAGAACAACTGATTAGATTTTGGTTATAATTGGTCAACCGGAAGTAGTCTCATTTGAAGATTTAACAGTTAAATTTGATTTATTGACATTTAACGTTATTATAACTTAAAGAATATATTATTCTCTATACGATTTGATTACAATTTATACTTCATATTCAATACATACAGAGATAAAGAATTTTAAAGAAATTAAATTTTATAATTCAGCCAGCTATGCCAAATTTGGGAACTAGTAATATATTCATATAATTCAAATTGACAGACGTCAGTATCAATAAAAAGTAAATTAATGTGGCAGATATGAGGATGTTGAAGTAGATATTGAGGAATACACGGAAAGATACGGTAAGAAAATAACTCTAGTGTTACAAGTTTTTAGAAAGATACAAGAAAGACGATTACATTGGTTTGAACATGTCATGAGGAGAAATGAAGAATTATATTGGAACAAGAATGAATAGTTTAGTAATAGGACGTTAAAGAAACAGAGGAAGACCAAAGATAAGATGGAAGGACTGTATTGCGGAAGATTTGAGAGAAAAGGAACTGAATGAGAACGACAGCAAAAATAGCGACCCCTAACGAATGGGAAAAGCTAAAGAAGAAGAAGATGTCAGTGTCAAGTGCAATTTGAATAGTTTGTTTATGAAATCATTTTACTGGAAATTTAGAATCTTTTGTAAGAAAAATTATGGAATTTATACATTATACACGACAATGACGGAAGGTATTGTGCTGGCCACAACAGATTTTTTATATACATTTTTATTATTAAACTGCACGTAATTTAGTAATCTGTTACAAATTATTAATAAAACTAATAAACATTATTTAAAAATATTTATTTATCTCTGGGTATATTCCATGGATATAAACTTCGTCCTAACTTCGCTTCTATGCCTGTTTTTATTTGTAAACTAAGCTATGCCAGTTTCACGTTTTCCGCCAATTATAATGGAATTTATTTATTGCTTTTTGATCAGCAGTAATAATGTCGTTAATTTTTTTAGACTGAAACCACCAAGTCATCGACAAACTCTTGGGTAACCACCGGTGATGGAATGTGCGACGATGATGATGTCAATGCCGATGCTGACAACATGGAGTTTATTTCTCTGTCTAATCTCTGGACCTCTTCTTCAAGGGCTGTGATCTCGGGATCATATGATAATATCTCTCTCAGGTGCTTCATGCCATCGTCTTCTACGTCGGTGTTGTCATCTGACAATTACCCCGTTTAGGACCGTAGGCTTTGTCGTCGAAATAGTTCCATGTCGTGATTCTTGGATTTGGACGTTCGAATACATGATGACCTTCATGTACTGGCACGCGGCCACGAGACCCCATATATATATATATATATATATATATATATATATATATATATATATATATATATATATATATATATATATATATATATATATATATAATATTAATAAATAGTACATTCTTTTAAAACGATTTATTTCTTTACTTATGTTACAATAAAATATATACATTATAAATTTACGTATTCAAAATACATTCTGTATTGTTTATTTGATAACATTTTTCCTCAACACTCTTGGAAATAATACTGTCCAGCTAGCATATAAATAAAATACTTCTTCTTCTTCACAGATCCTTAATATCGTTTATTGGGTGTCGGATAAATAAAATACATGATTATAAAATCATTTTGGCATTTTGAGTATATAAATTATGTGATGTATGTGGATATATAAAACGTATCATATAATAGTATATTATTCAATGAGCATGTAATGTATGTTATTGCTCATGAGAATGAAGTTTGCATCACGAGCCGGAAGGCGAGTGATGTAAATCATTCGAGTGAGTAATAGCCATTACATGCGAATAGAATACTATACTTTATCCACAACTGTCAAATAACAACATACTGTACTATTATAAAGTCAGAAATAACCTAACAAATTTTAGAAAATTGTTTGTTCACAAACATAAACATAGTTAGCGTTGATTACTGGGTATTTGTTTTAACAAAACTATGAAGTGATTTGACATTTAGCAGAAAATTTTAAACCGACTATTCAGCTACATTTTAAGCTTAAGAAGAAAATAAAACTATAAAAAACGAGAAACCTAGTATACTTTGGGCTTTTTATGTGGAAATAAATACTTATTAAAAATTAATTTGTTTGTACTTTTTGTAAGGTAAGATTTGAATTTGACATAACGATTAAATAATATTATTCCATCGAACTGTCAATATTATTCAATTAGCAACAGTAACGAAGGTCATTAATTGATAAAAAACGGTTGAATTATGGTTATATTATTCGACAGTCGTGGATAAACGACATTAATTTTATTATAAAATATAAGTGCACCTTTGATTGGAATACATAAAGGTCAGTTTTCTTTAAAATTGAAATCATAACTTAAACTTATGAAAAGAAACCACATCTATAATAGAATAAATGAAAGACAAGTATTACAATGATCCTTATTGTAATACGAGTACAGTTTGCGTAATCGAGCCGTATAGGCGAGTGACACAAAGTACGAATATTACAAATGGACATTGTAATACGTGTTTTTCGTAGTATTTTTCCTATTTTGCATTAATTTACTCTTATTTTAAAATTATTATTGAAAGAAATATTAAAATATCAAGGTTGGTAACACTGACAGTTTCAATGAACATTTGAAAAATAATTTACTTTGACAGTTACTTATAAGTTAGGTTAGAGTTATAATTTATATTATGTTATGAACCTGCATATAAATTCTTTGAATTTTAATACAAAGGAGTGCTTTATTGTTTGATAGAAATATTTTACTATAAAAAATCAAAATTCAGTAATGACCGGATGACCGGTAATGACAACTAAAAAGAAAGATATTTATTTGACACTTAAACGAAGTTACCAACTTAACAATTTAAAAAATCCCCAAAAATCTTTGTACAAAATTTTCCATTGTATCACTGTTTTTGATAAAAACAGTTTTACAAAATTCACTTTGTAAATGCGAAATAGAAAAAATAATGTAAACGTTAACTTCATTCGCTAGTCGTACCCCATACCTTGGAACATCCTAAGCTACCCACTGAATTCCTCCCAAAATGAATGAAAATTCTATTTTCAGAAACGCTATTTCGTCTTGTTGTAAATTTAAAACCAACATTTTCTAATCTCCGATAAAATTCATTATTCTGTTCGTAATATTCCCAACTGTTAATTCGAACTTTAAATTCTTTCACACTGTAAGGTTGACCAGTTGGTCTACCTGATCTAATTTCAACTGTTTTACCTGCGGTAATACCAGGTTGCTTTTTGTCCTTTCCTTTACATTGGTACTGAAGCACGGAAGGTAATTTTTCATCGTATTTGAATTCCCTAACGTAGAATTTAAAATCTGGGTTGTCTATTGTTGTGAGACTAATAATTCTTCTGTGATCCAAAGTGATGAATCTTCCATCTTTATGTTCAACAACGTTGATAGCACACTCTTCATTAAATCCATCACGGATGATATCTTCCCGCAACGTTTTAAGCGTTACAAAAGTACTAGTATGATCTCGTGCACTGTTTTGTGCGAATAAATGTTCGTCATTTTGTATTTTACCGACCAAATCTTTAACTGACCATTCATTTAGGGGTCTTTTCAAGCCTCCGTAAATACTTCTATTTATAGTAAAAGTATGTTTACCTTTTCGGATATCATTTTTTATTTCGGGATCATTTTGTATTTCCTCACATATTTTTTTTCGAAACTCTTCCGAAGTTATGTTGTTGAGTTCTGGGAAATCTTTGGCTAAAGCGTGGTAGTAACAATCGTATGCATTGCTACGGTAATTATCTTCACCTTTTGTGTTTGTATAGTGCTGATCATCGAGTTGAATGATTGACTCTCTGGTGTCTCCTTCTCCAAGTGTGCTATACTCAAATTCAAGATCATCGCCGCATTTTGTAATAAGCTTGACTGGTTTTTTGTCTGGGATTAATCTGTCAATAACTTTAACGGAAGCTTTGAGGCCTACGGCATCAACAAACCCGTTCTCTGCGCTAATTTCTGCATACAGTTTGGGATCTCTAACTTTTGCTTTGAGTTCCATTAGAGTTTGATTGTACGACTTTATTTTCTGTTTAGATTCTTTAGATAATGACGTATCCTCTAATTGTTTGTTTTTGTTTTTCTTTATATTCTTAAATACATGTTCATGGTATTTATTCCTTCCTGAATTGTAGAGGTTTTTATTTTGATGGGTGCATGGTTTTACAAGAAACTTTGAACATTCGCGAAGAACTGGCTTTGCAATTTTTTCGCTGAAAATTTGGCTGGCTCTTTCTTGAATCATTGTTCTCCATTGGTTGATAACTTTGTTAGTAAATTCTGTAACTTCTGTTCCATTATGTTTTTCTTTCAATCCTTTAGTTCTTGCCTCATTTACGTCTTCCTTTAACCCTTGATTTACTCCTTCTAAAACTCTTTCTATACTGCTTGTTATGTCGTCTATGGCATTACGGAGAGGTGTAATCTGTAGAATGTTGGCAAGATATGTCACATATTGGGCATAAGGTATTACCTGACCTCTTCTCCCAGCTTCTTGACAAGTAGTGGAAATTAATTGAGTAATTTCAAGAGCTTTTGTGAGAACAGTGTTAGTTATAGCAGGTTTTGATAATGCTTTTTCTGTGTAATGTATAATTTTTTTTTCACATTCCTTCTTTCCGAAAATTTTAAAGCAATCGTTTAATGTATTTCTTACTGGGTGTCTGTTTACAGTCGCTTCTATATCCCGTATCAAAGTATTAGAAAGCTGGTTGCACAAATTTTGCAGGTAAGAATCTACCACATGATTGATGTCTTCGTTCACGACTCCTTTTACTAAACCTTCGCCTACTTTGATGACGAATTGTTTGGTAACTGTTGCAATAACTTTTCTCTTTCTTACTTCAGCTATTAATTCTTTCCTAGTCATTTCTTCGCCACCACTTTTTGCTCCACTTAGAGCAAGTCTTTCTCCGAATTTTGAGACAGTAGTACCATAAGATAAAGCACCGAAAACAAGTGGCATTTCCATGCTTTGAATTTTGTATTGTTTGTATTCGTCCCAGTTGAAATAACCGGTCCACCAGCAACTTACTGAATATTGCAAATCGCTGATACCTGCGCTTATGAGCCAAATGGCTAAATGGCTTAAAGTTCCAGCGAAAAAAAGTTGTAAAGCTAATCCCAGTGCTATTTCCAATACTCCTAAAATCATTAAAAAAATTGTTGCTCTTATCATCGCCCAAGTGTATTTTTTTTCTTCTGTCTTGATGACGTAGTTGAGACTATTTGTCATGAAGGTGTTTAACTCCTGCAAAGGGGCTATTTGTAGCTGATCTATGTACTCTGTAAGAGTATCTAGTTTAAAACTAGGCACTTCTAAAGATTTTAAATTGCCTGCTAACGATTTCAAAACACTTTTCACATAGTTCTTAATAGAAGTTTTTTCTTCTTCATTTGATCCATATCTTTCCAATAGTCCTTCTATATTACCTTTTTGAAGTGTTTCTACTTTTACTGGTAGAATAATTTTCTTTGAAATCAAATCCCACATCAATGTCGAATGTGGTTCATTTATAACATTCATATAAACGAAATCTACTTTATTTTGTATGTCGGATACCATGTTCTGTAATGCTATTCTGTAGGCAAAATTCATTCGCAGAAGTTGAATAACGTATGGTTTATAAGTAACTATTTCAGGTAGAGATTCTTCGCTATATTTTTTACATAAAGTATAAGTATTTGAAGGATTTTCCCTCAGATATTCTGCTTTTGTTAGAGTGTTAAGAATATTTTGAGCTTCAGTATTTTCTATTTCACTGCAAACATTTTCAAGAGTTAACGAATCAAATAAACTTATAGGTTCGGTTATTTTTTGAGAAAGTTCTGCAATTCTGTTGAAATTTAAATGTTTTTCTTTTTTTAATGTCTCATAATCATAATTACTTATTGTTTCTTTTAATATTTTTTCTTCTATTACAAAAATATTTTCAGGATTCGAACTTAAGAATTGTTTCATAAATACATATTTCCCTTGACTCGATTTGATATCAATGTTAGCTTTTGGTATATGAGTTAATCTCCTTTCATGTACAGTTGATATTTTGGACTTTTCTATTATAACAAATCTTTTTTCATTAACTAATTTTTCTTCCC
The DNA here is from genome assembly GCA_951394225.1 of Harpalus rufipes. Classification (NCBI taxonomy): domain Eukaryota; kingdom Metazoa; phylum Arthropoda; class Insecta; order Coleoptera; family Carabidae; genus Harpalus; species Harpalus rufipes. Next base: position 10,095,574 of record OX596290.1, on the reverse strand, counting down.
TTACTAAAGTATCCCAACAATCTTCCAAATTTGGTAGTTTTATTTTTTGTTTTAATTCAGTCAAGAATTCGTCTTCTTCCACATATTTATTTTCATATGCCTTGAGAAATTCAGATAAATTTTCACGAGAAATTCCGAAGCTATGGCTTATTTCTTTAATATCTTTTGAATTAGCTTTAACTACGTACGATTTACAAAGTATAGAGTCGTTTAAAAACGATTTATATATTTCTTCTGAAGAGTCATCGGATACTTTTTGGTTTATAAATGAAGTTTTGTATACAGCATGTCCCACTATATCTTGAATGGTGCTAATATAGAAATCATATAGTTTTATTAAAGTTTCTTGTTGAACTTTGTATGCATCTATTGTCATTATTTCGTTTTTCATTCTTTGTTTAAGATTTTCAACGAAAACTGATGCACGCATGCAAGCATCTTTGTGTTCTTCAAATAGTCTTTCAGCTTCTTGTAATTCAAATAAAAATTCGTTGTATATGTCATTGTTTCCATGAAAAGGTCTATTTTCAAAATTTAGTTGATTGGCTAAAGCTAAAGCTTTGTAATAATGAGCAGCTTCGCAAAAAGATGGCTCTATTTTTATTATTTGATCGAAAACAGTAACTGCATCTTTATATGACTTGTTTTCAATATAGTTTAAACCAATTTTGACTAACTGGACAGGATCCTCTGTCCATTTTTTCCATTTCGAAAAACTTTCTTCGATGTCCGTCTTGAACTCTTTGAAGATTTGATCAATGTTTCTGCTGGATAAATTTGATCCATACTCATCTATCCAAAATGCCCAACGATCTAATAAGCGTTCGGATGCGATTTCTTTTACCTTTTTATTGGTTAATTTTTGCCTAAAGCTGTTTTTGCACTTGCTATACACATCAGTAAAACTTTTGAAAAATTCTTCTTCTTTTTTGATTCGTTGGTCGAAGAATAGTTTAATGTTGGCTGTCCTCTGACGTTCTTCTGCTTCTCTGTTTTCGCGTTTGTCTAGAAAACTACCATGGCCGATTATTATGAGTTGTCCTGAGCCATTGCAGCCACTTCTGGCTGCCCTACCAAACGCTTGTTGCTCGATTCTTGCATTACTCGGAAAATAGGTTAGCAGTACGTGTAACCCGCCATTTTTATTTAAGTTTTCTGTTATTTTTATATCCGTTCCTCTTCCAGCTAAATTCGTGGCGATGATAATACTTCCGCCATCCAGTTCTTCTTTACCTTCCGCCAAGAGACATTCTTCATACTCCCTTCTGTATACTTTTTTGTCTGGTATATTTGATTGTTGGAAAGCTTTTGAAATGATATTGACTTCTTTAATGGTTTCACATATTATAAGTACAGATCTTCTTTGCAGCACTAGTTCTTTAGCTCTGTTAACAATTCTAAATTTCCAGTCAACTTCTGTACAACATAACAGTGCTTCTTGCTCGAGGAATCTTTTCGGTTTTGCTGTAGGCATATTGACGAATTCAACATTGTATAATTCTTTTAGTAAGTCTCTTTCAACTTGTGAGCCTAATGTACCGGTTAAACCAAACAGTTTAGTGTATTTTTTGAAATAGCTAACATTAGAAATGAATACAGCTTTTAAGCTCTGTGCAGATACTTTGCATCCGTGTTTAAGCTGTAAGAACTGATGTAAAGCTTCTTCCCATTGCGAATTACTTTGATCTGTGCCTGTACCCTTGTCTATGATTGTTATATTGGGACTGTTATCTGCTTTCGTTTGGGTGTGATCAATATCTACTACATAATCGTTGCCTTCTTCCATTTGTATTGCGAGAATTCCATTCTTGATCCAAGTGTCAATATGCTGTTCTACAAATTTGTATAAACATTTTGGAATTCTTATTTCTTTTTTTCTATTGAAGACTGTGTTTATAAGATATCGGAGTTTGTTCAGTTGAGATTTATTTTCAATAACAGATTTTTCATGATTAGGAAGATTGAAGGCCTCTTGTTCTGTAATTTGTTTCAAGACAATATCTTTTTCATCTAAAACTTTTATGTCTTTTAGGAAATTATAAATCAATGAAGCTTTTGATTTCTGAATTTTTAGGCCATATTCTATATCATCGACACAAAGTATTCCGTACAAATCATACAGAACTTCTTTTTTCAAAATGTCTTCCAAGTTATCGTATCTTTTTTGAACGCTCATACATATCAGTTTCCAAATAAACTGGTAAATCGATTCCAGTTTGTCCAATCCAGGAATTTCATGGGATAAATATAAAGTGTTGTTGCCTTTATCTAATAGCATACTATCAACTTCATCGACTATTAAAGTTTCAAAATTTCTGTCTCCCAAAATGTTCTTGCCGTAAAATCTGTCCAAAAGAAAATCTCTCTGAAAATTCATTAGGTCTCCAAAGATAACGGGGCAACCTGAATATGCATCTTTTCTTTCGTTGATTTTGTCGCTACAATTATGGTTCACTCCAACGTTGAAAAGATCGAAGATATCTTTGTGAATGGTGGCGTCTCTAATGGCTAAAACTGAGGAAGATGTGATGATGTCGACTTTCTGTCCACATAAAGCTTTAAAGATGGCGACTGCAACTACTATTAAGGACTTTCCTTCGCCGGTGTTGATTTGGGATAAGGTGTTGTTGTCGTGCTTCAACATTAAAAGTATTGCTAACTTTTGAGTTTTTCTAAAATTAAATCCTTTTCGTAAATATATTGCATGTGCTATCATTTGAAGCATTTCACAAGTTTTCTTTTCCATTACTCTTTGCAGATTTTTCTTTGAAACTCCTTTTATTTCAGTTTTCAATTCTGTCGACCATCGTTTTATATCAGATACAGAACGATTTTTATCTATTGTTGAGTTTAAAAATGGATGTGTTGCGATAGTTTTGAGTATTTTTTTAACTTTATCGGACGTATGTGAGTTGCTTTCAATTAACTCTAACAAAGTTTCTAATGATCTTTCTTGATCCAGCATTTGTTGTGTTTTAAGAAGATCGGCTTTAATGGAACTTATACTATTGTTTAACAATTTATTTAATATATCTCCATTCAAACTCCATTCCTGTGAATGAAGTAAAGAGAATAGGTCTAAACAAATTTCTGCATTTATATCGTCTTTTCTTATATCCAGTACACCTAAAAGAAGATCTATTAATTCTTGTCCAACGTTACATTCTAAGGAACTCAAATAATACAACGCTCTTTGAGTCTGATCATTGCTTTTCCATTGTGTCACGCATGTTAGTCTGTACTCTATGAACTGTTCTCTTAAAGTGTATTGCCATTTTGACAAAGGAAGATATCGTACTGTGTCTACATCAACTTTTATTTCACTTAAAACCTGCAAACAACTTGTAATGCATTGGAGAGTAACAATTTCTGTCTCCTCTTTGAGTTTACTGTCAATTAATACAATAACATCTTGTTGTTTTACGGTCTTGAGGTTTTTGTAAATCGATGTGGCCTTTAGAGATTTCTTGAAATAATTTTCTAGTTCAATGTAGAAAATTTCATGGAGCCATTGTGACTGTGGGCAAACGGAAAATATCCATTCAAAAATTTCTAAGTTTGTGTTTTTGTTCATATATGCTTTCATTACCGCATTACATATGTATATTAAATCAAAACTATCTATATGATTACCGTCTGTTTGAAATCTATGCAAGAGAGCTTTTAACATATTCTTATTTTGACTATATTTGGAAGACAATTTATCTAAAACTGGATATATTTGGCAGAAATCATTTGTGGGGAAAAACATACAAATTTTATTTATTATTTTCTTTTCTTGTATGTTTCTATATTGCATATATATTTTATCCCTATCAATATAACCATTAAATTCCTTGAAATTTTGAAAAAAATCTTCAACATCTTTTATACAAACTAAATCATTTACATAACTGAGAATATCTGAGTAATTTTTGGATAATTTTTTTCGTTCTGTAACCATATGCAAATATTTGTCATTAAGTTTGAATTGAATGAATTTTCCAGCCAATAGAACAAGATACATTGTATCATCAGCTGTTGGATTGTGATTGTGACACATTCTAACTTCTTTGTTTTGATCGACGACAAATATTTGAATATTGACATTAAAAGCACAAGCCAATAATTCTCGAACTGCAGAAGATGCCATTCCAACGTTTGAAATATAATCAAGAAATTCTGTTTTAAAATTATCGAATTCTTCGCCTCCTTGAAAATTTCGAATAATTTCATTTTTTTTCTTTTCAATTTCCATCGTCATACCACTTTCTTCATTTTCTTCTTTCGCTACCAAATAACATTTAATTAATCTTTCTAATCTAATTTCTAAATTGTCTAATTCATTATAGAATTTTTTAGAATATGTTTCAAATTTGGAATCGGAGTAAGACTTTTCTAAAATGAACATTTTGAGAGGGTACAATATAGAACCAATTGTTTTCCAAGTATTTACTGCTTCATTTGGTTGTAAATTTTTATATTCTTTTAAATAATTTTTGAGTTTCTCTAAATGTTTTCCAGGATTTGGATGAAAAAATTCTATTAAACTTCCTAAATCTTTATGGATAATTTCTTGAATGGTGGAATCTAAAAGTAAATAATTTTCGATTGGTTCTGGTTTGAAATATACTTCGACATTTGGAAAGTCAAGTTGTTCAATCGCTTGGCACGTTGCAATTTTGTATTTTCTCAGAAGAAGATTATACACCTTTGAAAATTCATCACCAAATTGTTGTTTATTTGATAGTAATAGCGAATGCAGTTTTTTCAAATCATCCAAGTTAATTTCAATGTTTTTTAAATTATTCCACAAGCTTATGTTTAAGTGATTAGCTATAACATTTTCTACTTCCACATTCTTTGTACTTTCTTCTTCAATTTTCTGTCGTTTTCGAAGACGTTTTGTTGAACTGTTTAAGGAAGAATCATCAAATACAGCTTGACGATGAACTTCAAAGTTTGTCATTTCTGTTTCTTTTTCCTCGTCTTTTTCGACAGTTTCTTCTAGAGCTTTTTCTTTCAAATCTTCTAATTTCAGAATTTGGTTTTGTAATTCATCTACAACATCATTAGCAATGTTTTCTTCGTATTGCTGAATGGCATTTTTATTTATAGCTTTAGTTCTAGTTGGAATAACTTTTTCTTGTTCTTGCTTATTCTTATTTGGTTCTCTAGCTTTAATGAAAGTGCTGTTGCTTCTATCTTTAACTTGGATGTAGTGTTCTGAATCATTTAAATGTTTATAATGGTAAGGACTGTAAATAAAATCACTACTTTTTATGCTAGAATGTCTAGAAATATCTAATTTGCAGTTTTGATGTTCTCCTTTTATTTTCTTAATTGAAGACCAGACTCCATCATTGTAAACTAATGCTATGTCCCAACCATTTTCTCCAGATGGCTGATTTGAGCCATTTGGTCCCGGCTGTCCAGGTTGCCCAGGGTTTGTCTCTGTTGTTATGTGAACCTGATGGGTGCACTTGATGTCAATCTGGCCTGGTAAACCACCTGAACCAGGCTGGCCTCCGGATCCACCCAGACCACCAATTTGAGCATCTGTACCCTGGTAATAAACCAGCGCTTCTTGCTGATATGGACGCCATCCTGGATAGTATGAATAAGTGATTTTGCAACTATTTTCGTCTTTACCTTCAAAGTAACAAGGTCCTTTTTTCCACACATTTAGTCGAAACTGAGCTTTAGTCCAATGTATGTCAAAAACTTTCACTTTCTTGGCGATTTTTGGGAGGGGAATATCTGGTATATTTATTTTTTCTTCTTCTAACCGTTTTATAGCTTCCTCAAACAAATCTTTTCTTCCAATATGAAGAATGTTTTTCACTGTGTCTATTTCTTTATATATCATTATCAGTAGGTCTTTTGTCCATTCATAGTCGGGGTCGAATGGACTAATTAAATTTTTAAACTCTGCGGATTTCATTCCAGAACCATTTGCTCCTTTCATTCCGTTACCACCTGCTTGGCCATTCCCACCTTTACCACCATTCGCAATAATGGTTAAGTTTCCGGAATTTGTGATAGTTATACATGAAATGTATATATTACCACCACATAAGCCATGTAGTCCATTCATACCATCTCTGCCATCTTCACCAGGTCGATTACCATCTAATGCACTTTCGGAATAATTTTCAGCATTTTGACCTGGAAAAAATATAACTTATCATTTGGCTACAACAGTTACTATTATAAATTTATATCGATAAATTAAGCTAATTGGATCTACAGTGTCTCTATTCCACTAACAGTGTGGCCATATGATGTCTCATTTTTCATTGGCTGGCACAGAAACGTCATCAAATCCGCCATTAGTTTGCTAAACTCTATGCGTGTTCCGTACTATTTACATTGGTAAAGCGGTTGTATATCATTATATTGCCATTATTTTGAAGAAAAACTGTATTTGGTTATTAAAATATATGTATAAGATAATTTTGTTGTTTTAGTGCCTACCAGACTTGTTAAGGTAAATTTATAAGGAAATGATAAATTTTCTTCAAGAATTTATCTATATGTATCTAACAATAACTCTACCAATTCCGATTCAATAAATAACTTTCATGTACAATTTGTACTCCGGAGTGTACTTTTTAAATTGTGACCACATGAAGTTCATCTACGCCAATTTAGTCGTCAAGATTTGAACGTTAGGAAACTGAACGAAACAAGGGTGGTGACTAATTTGCTGACCAGCAAAAAAGTTGCTGACTGGCTATTTAAAATAAGTGGATTTGCTTCAAAGTCAGTAATCTACCTTCGAGCAACACCGGTCATCTTCTGGCAACGTATCAGTCTTGTGTTCTCCTTCAGAGAGGTATTATACTCTAGTGAATTACAACAAAATTTTGCTGACTGGGTATTTAAAATAAATAAAATAAAAGAGCACAAGATTGATACGCTACCAGAAGATGACTGGTGTTTGCCAAAGGTAGAATACTGATTTTAAAGTAAATCCATTCATTTTAAATACCCAGTCAGCAAAATTCTATTATAATTCACTAGAGTAAAATACCTCTCTGAAGGAGAGCACAAGATTGATACGTTACCAGAAGATTACTGGTGTTGCCCAAAGGTAGAATATTGTTTTTAAAGTAAATCCATTCATTCTAAATACCCAGTCAGCAAAATTTTATTATAGTTCACTAGGGTAAAATACCTCTCTGAAGGAGAGCACAAGATTGATACATTACCAGAAGATGACCAACACCAGTCAACACCGCCCAAAGGTAGAATATTGATTTTAAAGCAAATTCATTAATGCTAAGTACCCAGTCAGCAAGTTTTTTTTTTGCTGGTCAGCAAAATAGATTTGCCCCGAAACAAGGAATGTACAAGGCGTTGTGTGAACAATAGGACGATGCGTGTGTTCCCGTTTTAATGTTTATTGAAAGTGCAAGTAATATTTTTTTTACTTGTGTATTTTGTTAAACGGACTACGATTACTGACGATATTGAAAACAAATTACCAATGTTAAACACAAAAATTAAAAATTTTAAGAGATAAGTTTCGAATATATAATTATTATATAAATAATAACCACAGATATTAAATTAGATGTGATAATAATCCGTGCTCTGTTCCATTTAACCCATTCAGCAGATGGCGTTCGCATCAGAGCCAGTTTTAAGTAGCCGAAATTACATTGGGTAAACTTGTCTCTTGGCTCAAATATCAGCCAATCAGAGAAGTCAAAATTATGCCCTGCAATACTAAATGCGTAAAGTGGAACAAAGTATATATCCTATACCCTCCATAACCTATAAATCTGTCATAATAGTAATTGTGTATCTCTTAAATAGATTAATTTTAATTCGCTTTATAAATTCATAGAGTAATTAATTAATATTCCTATACAATATAAAATCGCATTTCTTACAAATAAATAGGAAAATGAATTCTCAGTATGTCTGACATTGGTCTGCTAATGGCGGCGATCTTGGCCCATGGCCATATCCGGTATATAGTTCTATTTAGTTTCTATAATTACCAATGCAAATTTTGAATTTATATTCACTTTTAGATTAATGGTTTCATCCACATCCATCCTAATCGTTACGTTATCAGCAAATTTTCAGTGGATAAATAATGTACTTTTTTAGTAGATGTCAACGACCACAAATATACTAGACAAACCATGCCCTATACTTCACAATTGTTTTTTCTCGGCTGAACAGAAAGAGACAACTAGAGATAGAGATATATAAAGTCTACTCTAAACTTTGTCGAGAGATGTCTCTACGGTCATTATAATATATTTGTAACATTTTGCTCCTTTGTTTGATTTTGGCAGTTGTAAAGTCGTTCTGTTTTGTTTATTTTTACCTTCCGTCACCTTTAGCTAAGGAAGGTATTGTCTTTAGGCAAAAAATCAATCATGAGTTTTTAGTGAATAAGTACGTTTTTAGGGTCCATATAATACGATTTTACCAGTTTTACGAGTTTAACAGTGTCTGTTTTATTCAGTATCTATGAGTTTTCATATGCTTTATATGTAGGTTTGATTCGACCGAGTTGCGGTTCTAGTCATACCGTATTCCGAGAAGTTCCGTACTACCATTTTTACGATGATATCTGTATGTATGTATGTATGTGTGTGTGTGTGTGTGTGTGTGTGTGTATGACAAAAGTATCGGATCGCATAACTCCAAACCACGATTCCAAAAGTTATAATTTTTTTCATATTTCTCAAGTTTACATCCAGAAGAACAAGTGATTAGATTTTAGTTATAAATGGGGAAGTACCCTCATTTGAAGATTTTAACAGTTTTTCTTAAAAAAAATCTGATGTGGCCAGCACAATACCTTCCGTCAATCCTGTGTATTATGTACAAATTCCATACATAAATTTTCTTGCAAAAGATTATAAATTTTTGGTATTATGTAATTATTATATATTGATATTATGCCTTTCTCGGCAACTGAATTCCATACTCCTGATACTCCTGATAACAAACAAACCACATGCAATAAGAAAATTATGAAATTTTGATTGAAAAATTATAACACTTGTCAGTTATGGACATAATTAATTGCTGTCATTTTGACATGGGTAAAAGTCATGTTACTGCACGCGCCCCATACATAAATTTTCTTGTAAAAGATCCTATATTTCCAGTAAAGTTATTTCATAAACAAACTATGCAAATTGCACTTGATACTGACATCTTCTTCTTTAGTTTTTCCCATTCGTTAGGGGGACGCTATTTTTTATTTTCTTCTTCCACTCATTTTTGTTTTGCGTGTCGTCCTCATTCAGTTCCTTTCCTCTCAAGTCTTCTACAATACAGTCTTTTCATCTTATATTTGGTCTTTCTATGTTTCTTCCACCTTCTATTAATATATTCATCTCTCCTCATGACATGTTCAAACCAATGTAATCGTCTCTCATATATCTAGAAACTTCTAACACTAAAGTTACTTCCCTTATTCTTTCATTGATTTACATTTTATTGATACTGACATCTGTCAATTTGAATTACTTGAATATATAAGCAGTTTCCATGGTTAAGTTAGCATAGCTGGCTGAATTATGAAATTTATATCAAATTTATTATCTTTATTCTTCTTTAACTCTATATCTGTTGAATATCAAATATAAAATGCAATCAAATCGTATAGACAATAATATATTCTTTAAGTTATAATAACATTTAACTGAGTTTTCCAAGAAAAACTGTTAAAATCTTCAAATGAGGGTACTTCCGGTTGACCAATTATAACCAAAATCTAAACAAGTCTGCATATGGTTGTAAGGAAGAGGAATACGCAAGAATTGTAATTTTTGTAATTCTAGTATTGGAGATATCGTGCACGAAACGGCGGTCACACACACACACACACACATACACACACACGCACACACGAACACACACACACACATACAGACATCATCTTAAAAATAGTAAAATCGTATTGTAAAGACCCTAAAACGTGCTTATTCAATGAAAACTCACCACCGAATTTCTTGACCAAAGACAATACCTTTTTTACCTAGAGGTGACGGAAGGTAAAAAAGCAGTTTAATATCATTTATTGACATTTAACGTTATTATAACTTAAAGAATATAGTAAAAAATATAGTATTCTATATACGATTTGATCGCATTTTACATTTTATACTTCATATTCAATAGATATAGAGTTAAAGAATTATAAATATATTAAATTTCATAAATTAGCCAGATATGCTAACCATGGGAACTGCTAATATATTCAGATAATACAAATTGACAGATGTCAGTATCAACAGGTGCGTTCAATGAAGTAAGCAGTTCAAGCAAATACTAGGTAAGCAAATGAAACTTGTTGCTTAGTACACTGAAAGATTTGCTAACTATATGACGAACTCATATTCACAAATGTCATCGAGAAAGTTATACAGTTGTCAAATATAACATTTGTATCTCTCATCCCTTTTATTGGTCTGGAAAGTTATACAAAATAAATTTATAGATAGATACAGTTATTTGCAGATAGTGGAATTAATTTTAAACATTTTTTTTAGGTCTAAGAAAATATTTCAAATTTAACAATGTTATGAATATTCATCACAAAACGTTGAAAGCCTTTTTGACATGTAATTGATATAAACACACCATAAAATGTCATAGAAACAATACAAGTAAATTCATGTATGTATAATTTGCATTTCGCGGCATTATATTTTATAAGTTAGCAAAACAAGCGAGAAATTTGGCGCTTGGATTGCTTGCGAGCAAATTAAGCAAATGCTAGGCTAGCAAAGTCATTCAACAAATTTTACTTCCGATTGCTTATTTTCCTGGGGCTTATTGAACGCACCTAATGAAAAGTAAATGAATGTGGCAGAGATGAGGATGTTGAGATAGATTTTACATAAGACACGGAAAGATACGGTAAGGAATGAAAGAATAAGGGAAATAACTCTAGTGTTAGCAGTTTCTAGAACGATACCAGGGAGACGATTACATTGGTTTGAACATGTCATGAGGAGAGATGAATATTGGTAGAAAAATGAATAGCTTAGTAATAGAAGGTGGAAGAAACATAGGAAGACCAAATATAAGATGATAGGACTGTATTGCGGAAGACTTGAGAGAAAAGGAACTGAATAAGACCGACCTGCAAAACAGAAATGAGTGGAAAAAGAAAATAAAAAACAGCGGCCCGTAACGAATGGGAAAAGTTAAAGAACAAGATGTCAGTCTCAAGTGCAATTTGCATAGTTTGTTTATGAAATAATTTTACTGGAAATTTAGAATCCTTTGCAAGGAAATTTATGTATGGAATTTATACATAATACACAAGATTGACGGAAGGTATTGTGCTGGCCACATCCGATTTTTTTTTTGTTTTTCGGTGTTTGGGTGTTAATTATTCTATAAATATGCCTGAAAAGTATTGAAATAAGTTGTGCCAGCATAATATCCTCCGTCAATACCGTGTATTATGTAAAAGTGCCATACATAAATTTTCTTGCAAAAGATTCTAAATTTCCAGTAAAATTATTTCATAAACAAACTATACAAATTGCACTTGACACTGACATCTTCTTCTTCTTTAGCTTTTCCAATTCGTTAGAGGTCGTTATTTTTTATTTTCTTCTTCCATTCATTTCTGTTTTGCGGGTCGTCCTCATTCGGTTGCTTTTCTCTGAAGTCTTCCGCAATACAGTCCTTCCATCTTATCTTTGGTCTTCCTCTGTTTCTTCCACTTTCTATTATTAAGCTATTCATGTAATCGTATCTCTTGTATATTTCTAGAAATTTCTAATACTCGAGTTATTTCCCTTATTCATTCATTACCGTATCTTTCCGTATCTTCCCCAACATCTATCTCAACATCCTCATTTCTACCACATTCATTTTCTTGTCATTTAGAATTTTCGTAATATAGTAGCTGTTTCCATGATTAGCATAGGAGGCTGATTTATAAAATTTAATTTATTTATAATTCTTTAACTCTATATCCATTGAATATGAAATATAAAATGCAATCAATTCGTATAGATAATAGAATATTCTTTAATATTTATAATATTAAATGTGTAAATAATATTTTATTGTTTATAAAATAATATTACTGGAAATATATAATCTTTTGCAAGAAAATTTATGTATAGGGTGCGAGCAGTCACTTGACTTGCTGACCTTGGCATGCAGGTATGGGGGCCCGTATCAGAATGATAGCTATTAATTATGTCCATAACTGACAAATGTCATAATTTTTATTCAAAAATTCATTTTTTGGTATTTTATGATTCCTTTTCTCGGCAACTGAATTCCACACTGCTGATAACAAATAAACCACATGAAATAAGAAAATCGTGAAATTTGGAATGAAAAATTATGACATTTGTCAGTTATGGACGAAATTAATAGCTGTCATTTTGACATGGGTCCCTATATCTGCTTGCCAATGTCAGCAAAGTCACGTCACTGCACGTGCCCTATGCATAAATTTTATTGCAAAAGATCCTGTATTTCCAGTAAAATTATTTCATAAACAAACTATGCAAATTGTACTTGACACTGACATCTTCTTCTTCTCTAGCTTTTCCCATTCATTAGAGGTGGCTATTTTTTATTTTCTTCTTCCACTCATTTCTGTTTTGCGCATCGTCCTCATTCAGTACCTTTTCTCTCAAGTATTCCGCAATACAGTCCTTTCATTTTATATTTGGTGTTCCTATGTTTCTTTCACCTTATATGCATATTACTAAGCTATTCATTCTTCTTCCAATATATTCATCTCTCCTCATAATATGTTCAAACCAATGTAATCGTCTCTCTTATATCTTTCTAGAAACTTCTAACACTAGAGTTATTTCCCATATTCTTTCATTCATTTACTTTTTTATTGATACTGACATCTGTCAATTTGAATTATCTGAATATATTAGCAGTTTCCATGGTTAAGTTAGCATACAAGTAGCTGGCTGATTTATGAAATTTAATATCTTTATAATTTCTTAACTTTATATCTGTTGAATATGAAATATAAAATGCAATCAAATCGTATAGAGAATAATATATTCTTTAAGTTATAATAATATTTAACTGTGTTTTTTCAAGAAAAACTGTTAAAATCTTCAAATGAGGATACTTCCGGTTAACCAATTATAACCAAAATCTAATCAAGTCTGCATATGGTTGTAAGGAAGAGGAATACGCAAGAATTGTAATTTTAGGTATTTTAGACTGTCTTCATAACCATAATATGCTGGATCAGGATAAATAAATATAATAAATAAGTATATCATCACGGCATATTACCCATTGCTGGGTGTGCCAATCTGCTTTGTGTACAGATTTCAGTAATGATGATGACATATTTGTACCGTACGGGCGTTTACCAGGCGTCACCGCATGGGCACTCATTGCTGACGTGAAGAACGCACCACGGGGGCCAATTTTGTGCCATTTAAAATACGAAATATTTGGCGTCGGTCAGGATCGAACCCAGTTCCACGATCTGGCGCTCAGGCACGCGGCTATTAAATAATCATGGCATTCAGTTACTCAATTTAATTTTAGGCATTTATATCAAAATCCGCATTCATCATAAACGTAAAGAAATTTAAAAAAAAGTACAAACAGAATAAGAAACATTTATACATAGATAATATTGTTTAAAAATTAATAGAATAAAATAAATAATTATACGCAATTCTTTTTATTCTTTCCTAATAATAATATCAGTTTGTTTCATGAATTTTATAATTGGGTTTCGTTAATAATAATTCAAATGTTTCAAATATATAGTACAAGAACAAGCAATGAGATCTAGCGATTACTCCAGGAGGTGACTCAATATATCTATCCTTAGTTGTCCCTTTCTGCCCATCCGAAAACAAAACAATAGCTATTTGTGTATTAAGAGCGCAAAATAGGACATTGTCGATTGAGAGGTTCTCTCGAAATCGACAATGTCCATTTGGTCCATTTGCGCTCGAAACACACAGAAGATTTTTTCTAGAGTCGCCACCAGTGGCGGCTTGTTAGGGTAGGCAGGTGAGGCAGTGCCTCACCGGAAAAGAAATAAAGCTGTAAATAATGTAAAGTAGTATGTAAATTAAAATTTAACTTATTCCGCTAATGCTTGTCTTTATAAATATCAAAAGAATTTAAGCCACCACCATAAGTAATATGTAATGCAGTTCACCTAATTTATACCCTATAAAGTGCTTCTTGAAATGATAGTATACTGCCTAATGTTTTTGGTCCAGTTAGTAATTCCGATAAGAAATACGTGTGCTAGAGAAAGAGCTGGTTTTGCGGCATGCCTAAATGAGAAATGCAATGAGTGCGTAAAGGATAAAAGATAACCAGTTTAATTTCCACACAATCCTACAGAGGCCGTTACCATACGTTCAAGACATCTATCATCTATTTCATTTTTCATTAATTGTATATTCTATAATATTCTTGCAAATAAGATTGAAGATTGAATAATAATTATTACTAATATTATTTACTGCATTGTGAATTCAAATACAACAATAAACAAACAACTTGCATTGCAGTAAGTATTTAATTCTTTTATTTGTTTCGTTGTTTTTATGTTTTACGTACGTAGTGTTTTTGTATTTTAAATTTTAGTTAAAACAAATAAAATGGCTTCAACTTTGACTGGAACTTCTGATACTGATAATATAAGGCATTCCGATGACATTATTAACTTCTTAATTCACAAAAATCCATTTAGTAAATTATCGTACGAAGATAAACTATATGAAGCAAAATATTTCTACCGCTATTGATAGTGCAAGAAAAATTGAAATTCGAAATTTAAATTTGAAAGTGGAAGAAAATAAGGAAATTCTGAAAAGATTAATTGATATTTCAATTTTTTTATGTACACAAGAATTACCGTTTAGAGGTCATAATGAAACCGAAGAATCTTGTAATAAAGGTTATTTTAAAGAATTAGTTTTACTAATGAGTAAACGAGATGATAAATTAAAAATATTTTTGAAGAAAGATATCAATAATAAATCGATATTTTGTGGTACCTCCAAAACTATTCAAAATGATTTAATAGATTGCATTCATTTTGTTATAAATAAAAAAAATAGACTACGAAATTATTAAATCCCCTTTTATTTCTTGGCAAGTAGACGAAACTACCGATATTAGTTGTAAATCACAATTATCAGTAATTTTACGTTATGTAAATGTAAATTCCGGTAATGTGAATGTGGTAGAAAGATTCAAAGGTTTTTTGACGTAAGCGCCGGACGCTCTTTCCTAAAACGTTCTGTGATCAGGCAATTTATTTTTGTACATGAAAGGGAAAAATACGCATTTGCACATCCCTTCAAAAATGTAACTTTCAATTATAAGGCATTTGACCTTGAATGAAAAAAAAATTTCGCCTGCGGTGCATTTTTTTTCTGGATACCTTGCCTCACCAAAATTTTAGTGCACGAGCCGCCACTGGTCGGCATAGTGGGGTCCTCCACCATAACAAAAAAAAAAAATGTACACTTTGTACTTACACTACTACTCAATTAATAAGGATAAATATAAAGAAAAAACGTCTTTTATATTTAATTTTAATTTATCGTTATTTCCCATTCTTCTTGACCTATTGTCAGATTGATTTGTAAAGGTGGTAAATGTGTCACTACAGTGCCAATAGTTCCTGACTAAACGTTTCCATTAAGAACGTAGACGAGTGACATTTCTCAACATTGTATAGTTAGAAATTTGGACAGCGAGCGTTTTTTCTACTTTGTCGCGCTAGAGCGGCAAAGTGACATTTTGCGTTGACAAAAGAGAGCGCAAATGGCTACTATCTATGTAGACTGTAGAAAAATGTATTTGTGATCGTTGGTAGATGTTAAAAAATATAAATCTTACCAGTTACATTCCAAATACGTTTTCCTTGTACATGTATTGTATTGGCTACCAGGAGAATGTTAACTCCAGTCCATCTCCCATCATCCAAACTTGCATCCAGGAAAAATACATCGGCACAAACTAACCTAATTTCATGGATACAGATATACATTATGTTAAATAAATTCAAAAGATACCTCGAGCCGTAAATAACTTGCTTGTACCTTAAAGATTCACTTTTCGTCCTATATAGATAAATAGTATATTATGTTATTAGGAGTAGATAGCGGTCTTTTTGTGTTGAACCCAGCTATTGCGGCCGAGGCGCTAGCCGAGGCCAGGCAAGCTGGGTAAAACACAAAAAGGGCGTTCTGCTCCGATTAACATATACTATTTTTTCTTCAAGTGTTTCAAAGAAAGTTGGAGATTTTTAAAATATTTTTCTAGAATTGTTTTAATTATGTGTACACTACAAAACACAAACGATACAATTGTCAAATAACAATTTTTCAATATGGTCTGTGTTGCTGTGAAGACTGCTGCCGCCAGCAGTGAACTAAGAAGCTAACATTTTTTTACTAGTACAAATATGAACAACATTGTTGTACTAGTAATAAAATGAATATCTTCTATAGTGTGTATATAGTAGCATAATATGAATATTATTGTACACTTGAAGAAAAATACTATAATGTATCTATGACGAAAAGTGAATCTATAAGGTATAAGCAGTAGCCGAGGCAGTAAATTATTCGCGAGTACCTTACACTCTTTTCGTCTGAGGTACATACATAATTTTATTGCATACTGGTTTCTAAAATTGTTAAATAGGCTATTCCACGATATTTTTACCTTCCGTCACCTTTAGGAAAGGAAGGTATTGTCTTTGGTCAAAAAATTCAATGATGAGTTTTTACTAAATAAGTACGTTTTAGGGTCCATATAATACGATTTTACCATTTTTACAATGATGTCCATATTATGTACGTTTGTATGTGTGTGTGTGTATGTGTGTGTGTGTGTGTGCGTGCGTGTGTGTGTGTATGTGTGTGTGTGACGAAAGTTTCGGATCGCATAACTTCAATACCACAATTCCAAAAGTTATAATTTTTTTCATATTTCTCAAATTTACATCCAGAAAAATAAGTGATTAGATTTTGGTTATAAATGGTAAACCGGAAGTAGCCTGATTTGAAGATTTTAACAGTTTTTCTTGAAAAATCGCAGTTAAATATCATTTATTGACATTTAACGTTATTATAACTTAAAAAATATATTATCCTCCATACGATTTGATCGCATCTTATACTTCATATTAAATAGATTTAGAGTTAAAGAATTATAAAGATATTAAATTTCATAAATTAGCCAGATATGCTAACCACGGAAACTGCTAATATATTCAGATAATACAAATTGACAATGAAGTAAGTAGTTCAAGCAAATGAAAGATTTGCTAGCTATATGACGAACTGATATTCACAAATGTCATTTAGAAAGTTATACAGTTGTCAAATATAACATTTGTATCTCTCATATCCCTTTTATTGGTCTGGAAAGTTATATAAAATGAATTTATAGATAAGTACAGTTATTTGCAGATAGTGGAATTAATTTTGAACATTTTTTTAGGTCTAAGAGATAGAAACAGTACAAGTTAAATTCATGTATGTATAATATGCATCTGTAAAGGTTTTGGTAACAATTGGACAACCGGAAGTAGAAGATTCTTGAAAAAAAAATCTTCTAAATATTATTTTTTGAAAAATTTTCTTGGTAATATTAAAGAAAATTAAATTCTCTATCTGATACATTTAAATATTTTATTATATACTCTATAGATTTAGAGATAATAGAAATATAATATATAAAATAATCTGTGGTAATAAATTTTACAGCCGAAAGAATGCCATGGAAAATAGTTGAAAATTAAAAATGTTTGTAACTGACAGATACATGTCAGAAATCCGGAGACATAACTAAAGATTTTTTTCTGGGAAGTACATACATTATATTATTTCTGATTTTATTAATAGTTAAATATTTAAAATTATAGGTATATTACACATATACTCTTCAGAAATACTGTTAATGCCAACAATGAATTGGAATCATCTCGAAAAATTAGAAGAGCAGGACAAAATTTCTTCATAGAAAGAATTTATATATATATATATAAAAATCTAAATGTAAATAATAGATATAAGCAAGAATACAGCTCGAAGGAAGACGATATTTAAATGTTATAAACATAAGATGGAAAGTGAAAATGGTCTCCACTCTGCAACGTAAAATAAAGAAAACTTGTATCTCATCGAAATAATGAGTAATGGAAGAAAAATGTACTTGGAGAATCCCTTAATTCTTGATCTGAGACTATTATGGAGGTGACAAGTATAGGTTAAAGAACTTAAATTTGTTTCAAACATTATGGGACAGTGTACACCAACACTGTAGACTAGAGTAACGTTGCACTGCGAAAAAGCTATCAAATTCTTCTCAAGTAAGTTGTAAATATTGACAAAATTACACATCGTTATAAGAATAATCGGAGTGCAATCTATCCATCACTTTATTAAAGGGAATTAATGTGTTATTTAGATAAAACATGCATGAAAAAATAAAATGTTAAAGAAGATATGTAAGAATATGCATAATCCAGATATATACATTTTAGACCGCCAAAAATTAATGTTTTTACATGAAGAATATGAAGAGAATGTAAACAAGAACGATATTCGAATTGAAAATCCCTGTTACCAGCCTAAAATTTATATATGGTAAACTCTAGTTTGTAATTTATTGTACATAATTTATGTTAAAATATCCTATAGATTTTGTAAATATATGTGAAAATTATTTTATGTTGAGACATGCTCTTATTGAATAATAAAGAACAGGGCCGGATTTAGGGGTGGGCGAAGTGGGCGACAACCCACCCCAAAGTTTGCAAGGGGCGGCATTTCACAAAAAAATATATATATTTTACTTCACATAGCATGTAATTCCTTTACTCCACTAATATATTTTTATTTTTATTTAACCTAAAAAATATTAGTACCATGGACTAAAATATTGAGAAATAATATTAATATAGGTATAATGTGTTAAAAACCTAACTCGGAGTAGGCTATGAACAAAGAAACTTATCTGATCATTATTCAATTCAAAAGTCAAGTTGTCAAAAATTGATCTGGAAATGTAATTTTAAAGAGAAAAGATAATTAAGAAGAAAACAATATATAGTCATATAAGGGTATAAAAATATTATATCACTATATTATATCATCATTGGTCGAAAAAAATATTTCTTCTTTTCTTTGCATTTTTCTTGTAAAATAGAAATTGCTTGCCCATTTAACATTTCAAGATAGCACAATGGTGGCCCATTGTTTATTATGGTATGGTTGGGAGGGGGGGGGTGGCATCTTTAGATCTTGCCCACCCTAACTTTTGTTCTAGATCCGGCCCTGATAAAGAAGTTTATACGTCATAGACTAATATGAATATATTATTTGTATTTCTAAAAATATTCTTTGCTTTATGCATACAGCCAGGTACAATATACGGCGAGAGGTTATGTGCTGGGCACATCAGATTTTTTTTTTGATTATAGTGGAATAGCTTATTATTAAAAGAATTTTCTAGGAGTTCATAACAGTATGAGTTTTGTATAAGTAGGTTAATAGAGCTATTCTGTAAGCATCGTTATAACATAACGAATCATTAAAACGTTATATCTTTAAAATAATAACGATTTATAGGCCTATTCTGTAAAATCGAATCGTTACCATAACGAAATCGTTATTATGAAAATCGTTATCTCTACTTAACGATAATCGTTATCTTTGTATCCGTATTATGTAACACATTTTGAAAAATAATAACCTTGGGATCAAGTTAAGAACTTTATTTCCTAAAATCAAATTATAATTTTAATTGAAATATCTAAAATAATTCAATATAACTCACAAAACTTCTAGGTTAGATTAATTCTGCTGTCAACCTGTCAGCTGTCGGACCATTATTTTTCTTTTTGTAGGTTATGCTAGAGCAACTACTACCATCTGTAGACAAATTGAGAAGCTTGCGCTAGGCGCTATGAATAAAAACTTATTAAATTATTTTAATATTACCTTGCAGAAAACTGTAATATGACTGGTTTTTGAGATCACTATTCAACATAATAGCAATTTTATTTTGACATGAATTAAAATACTGAATTATTGACAAAACGTTTAGATAACGAATGATTTTTCCAATCGTTAAGAAATAGCGATATCGGTATCTTTTTTTCGTTATGTAGACTTAAATTATTGTTTACAGAATACCACTTTAACGATTATCGTTATGATAACGATTTAACAATGAAAAATGTCATAACGATCGTTTACAGAATAAGCCTATTAAACGATTTTCGTTATTACCATGACGATATAACGTTTTACCGATTCGTTATGTCATAACGATCTTACAGAATAGCCCTATTAATAGGCTTATTCTGTAAACGTTCGTTATGACATTATGCATTGTTATATCGTTATTATAACGATAATCGTTAAAGTGGTATTCTGTAAATAGTAATTTGCGTACCACCGAAGACAAAAAAGAAACTTACCTAACGCGTTACGCTTAAAATTTTTCACGTTCCCACGAAAGAAAATCCATTTGAATTTGTAATTATTTTTGACATTTTCATTTGTGACAAGTCAAATAAAGGTATGTGCTTAATGCCCAAAGTAGGCGATGTGTAAAAACAAATTAATTGATTTAAACAAAAATACAAACTGTCATTGTATAATTGTGCACCAAGATTGTGAATGTTATTGTAATTAATTGATTCTGCTATAAAATGAGCGACTTCGAAGAATTGAAAGCGCTGCCAATGATGCGCAAGCTTTTTTACTGCCAGAAAAATCGAAGACAAGGTATGAAAGAACATATAGAATATTTAAAGAGTGGTGTCTCTCCAAAAATGTAGTCGATATTAACGAAACTGTATTGCTGGCGTATTTTAATGAAAAATCGAGGGTAATTAAGTCACCGAATAGCTAATGGTGTGAATATTTTATGTTAAAATTAACAATGTGCGTTCATGACAATATAGACATAACGAAATTCAAGCAACTTATATCATTTCTAAAGAGGGAAAATGATGGTTACCTTCCAAAAAAAGCAAAAATATTCACAAAAGAAGAAATTGACAGATTCCCGACGATAAATATCTTCTGCGGAAAGTTACAATGATATTGGATATTTCTGGGGCATGGCGGACAGACGAGCTGTATAATTTAAATTTGGAAGATATCGAATTGATACCTGGTGTGGGAATTGTTAAAATTTTACAATAAAAAATAAAATACCGTGAAGTTTTGTAGTAACAAGTAATGAAGTTCGCAATAATTGGTTAGCAACTATAAAAAATATACCGGGTGACCTATTTTAAATAATCCACTGGAATATCTCGAAAAATATGCATCGGACAAAAAAATATTTCAAACAAAAGTTTAATGGTTTTGAAGGGGCCATCCGATACTGTAATAATTTCCCCTCCCCCCCTAGGGGGTCGGGGAGGGGGGTAACTTTGAAATTTTGAATACGGACCCCCACTTTTTATTCCAGATTTGGATTCTACTCAAAAAATAAAGTTTTGTGTGTAATTTTTTTTCGATTTGCAATAGATGGCGCTGCAAAACAAAAAAAATTTAGTTGTCTGAAAACCACCCGGAATGATAGATTATTCTGCGAGTGAAACGGTGGATATTCTCCTTGTCTTAGGAGAATGTCACCGTTCTTATCTCAGAGCTGCGGCGTTATATCGGAGGCGATATCCCAGACGACTGCATCATCCGAATCACTCAACGATTCGTATGATAGAACGAAGATGTAGAAGAGGAAACGTTCGACGTCAACGAAGGCGAAACGCCATCGCCGATTACGCGATGAATCCGCGGTGTATTACCGTCTTAGCGATGGTCCATTTAAATCCCCACATATCAGTTCGCCAAATTCAGATGCAAATTGGTATTCCGAGGGAGACTGCGATACTTAAAATTGGCAAAGTATCATCCATACCATGTATCCTTGAATCAAGCTTTGACAGAGCAAGATCATGAACAACGGCGATTCTTTTGTCAGCAGATACAGGATGACGAAAACTTCTTCACATACGTGATGTTTTCTGACGAGTGTACTTTCCGCAGTGACGGATTATTGAATCGACACAACAGCCATTATTGGTCCCCGGTTAATCCTCATTGGATGCAGCAAGTGAATCACCAACACCGTTGGTCCGTGAATGTATGGTGCGGAATTGTCAATGGTTACCTGATTAGTCCATATTTTTTTGAGGGTACTGTGAATAGGACAAACTACTTGCATCTTCTTCGAGAAGTTCTACCCAGGTTACTCGAAAATGTGGACCTAGAGACAAGAATGGAATGTGGTTTCAACAGGATGGTCCTCCTCCACATTTTGCCAACATCGTTAGGGACTACCTAGACGAAACGTATCCTGGAAGGTGGATAGGGAGAAGAGGCCCCATTGGATGGCCAGCAAGGTCACCAGATTTGACATCTCCGGACTTCTACTTGTGGGGCTTCTTGAAAGATGCGGTTTATAAAGAAAGACCAACTACCAGGGCCAACATGATTCAAAGGATACAGATAGCTTGCGACAGTATTCCTCGTGCAACGCTTTTGACAACGGTGAACAACTTTAAACGCCGAATTCAGCTGTGTCAACGGGAAAACGGGGCTACTTTTGAGCATCTTATTATTTAAAGGTCGGCTGAAATCAGTCCTTTTTAGGGCTACATGATGTACAAAATCCGAGCGAGTAGAATCCAAATCTGGAATAAAAAGTGGGGGTCCGTATTCAAAATTTCAAAGTTACCCCCCTCCCCGACCCCCTGGGGGTGGGAGGAGGGGAAATTATTACTGTATCGGATGGCCCCTTCAAAACCATTAAACTTTTGTTTGAAATATTTTTTTGTCCGATGCATATTTTTCGAGATATTCCAGTGGATTTTTTAAAATGGATCACCGGTATATCATGCTACGACCCAAGGTTACTAAAGAACGTAGATTTTTTATGCGATATAGTAATGGAAAATGTGTACAAGTGTTAGGCAAGCATACTTTGTCCGATATACCGCAAAGAATTGCAAAGTTTTTGAATTTAGAAGACGTTCAAAATTATAAAGGTCATAGTTTTTGTAGAACTTCTGCTACATTGTTAGCGAATGTCGGATCAGATGTTCTTTCACTGAAAAGACATGGAGGATGGAAGTCTCCCACAGTTGCGGAAGGATATGTTGGAGATTCTATAAGCAACAAAGTGGACACGGCCAATAAGATTTCATATGGAATTGTTGAAAACCTTATTCAAGACAACGAACTTAGTAATAGTAATACAGTAAACATCCCAAATATTGTTAATTCACTCATAATTAACATTGAAAACCTCGATCAACGCAAGAATTTACTAATACAGTAACCATTCCGAATATTGTTAATCCACCTTTAATTAACGTTCACAATTGTTCAAATTATACCATTAAAGTTTCTATAAATAAATAAGTTCATATTTTTTATATCTACTTATTTTTTATTTACTTTTGTATATTTGTTCTGTTGTTAGGGGTTAGGGTATTTGACCATGTGCGTTAAGTGACTAATGCGGTTAGTCGAGTTTACTGTCCTTAGTTACGATTTGTTTATATTCAATTCAATGTGTTGCTGTCGTTAGTGGATAAAATACTTTCCATTACTGTCGACTTTTTATAGGGTAATGCTAATTTACCAATGTGGTAGCGAGAAAACAATTTAATTCTACATAACGAAAAAAAGATAACGATACCGTTATTTATTAACGACTGGAAAAATAATTCGTTACATAAACGTTTTGTCAATAAGTCAGTATTTTTATTCATGCCAAAATAAAATTGCTATTATGTTGAATAATGATGTCAAAAACCCATCATATTATAGTTTTTTACAAGGTGATATTAAAATAATTTAATAAGTTCTTATTCCTAGCGCCTGGCGGCAAGATTCCCAATTTGTCTATATATTGTAACGTCGCCGCCACCGCCGTGCCGTAGCCCTCGCCACCGCCGCGTCATAGCCAGTGCCGCCGTATCGCGCCCGATCCTCCGCACTTAACACTTTCGCTGCGTACGACGCACACATTGCGTCCTGTATGTTGTTAAACCATTGCGCACGCCGCAACAGTTGCGTCCAGTAGTCTATCTTGTTTCAACCGGCATCGTTTCGTCAGCTTTGTAAAGAGAACACTGTGCGTTGGTCAGCATTGTCAGGCGACTACAGAAAAATGATTTGTGGGGTTAGTTTACAGTTATATTTTACGTCATGGAGACAACGATCAGGTCTATTTACAACTCAAAAGGGCTAAATTAATGGCTATTACATAAATAAAAGATAAAACATCAAGCAAATAAACATGAATTGTCTAACAATATGTTGATTTCAGAATTCAAGAGGCTGGACGTATAGGTGCGTCGTTAGCACAGCCGAACAAAAGATGTCCACAATGCTGCCGACGCACCGTAGGCGTTAAAAAAAAATACTGGATAATAAGAGTAAAGACCTACATACACACAATATTAACAAATTGAGAAAAAAAAACTAGAATGCACCAAAACTCATTAATAAACGTATTATTTTAATTAATAATATTTCTCATATTTTTACACTTCACCCATATAAATAAAACGTTATAATATGGTAGTAGTTCTAGCATAGCCCACAAAAAGAATAAGTAATGTCTGGTTGACAGCTAACTCGAACCAGAACTAAACTAACCTAAAAGTTTTGTCAGTGGTTAATTATTTTAGATATTTCAGTTAAAATTATAAATTGATTTTAGCAAATAAAGTTCTTAACTTAATCCCAGTTATTATTTTTTAAAATGTGTTACAGAATACGGATACGAAAATAACGATTATCTTAAGTAGGTATAACGATTTTCATAATAACGATTCGTTAAGCGAATATTTTACAGAATAGGCCTATAAGTCGTTACTGTTCAGAACTCCCAGCAACGCTAGCTTTTTTAATTTTTTTTGGTTTAGTTTACATTCTTATAATGAAGGAAAATACATTCCTCGAGATATTTTGGATGAAGTTGCTGAGGTGAAATAAACAATAATTTAGTGCCGCATAAATAAAGGATAGTATGAAAAGTACAATTTTAAAACTATAGGATATTAAAGTTCCACTTTTTGTTAAGTCCTTCAAAAAAACGTTTCTTTAGAATCCAGTTTGACATAAGTTGGACAAGTTGACATACTTCACTTTATTTATTATTAAGGTGTAACAACATATAGTTGGTAGTTGGCTCAACTGTTATTTATCAGCTGATTTGTTATAACAACGCCATATTAAATTAAAGTATGTCTTCATGGAGGTATAAATAGATATGGAAGGAGGAAGGAGCGCTATCCGAAATATTGAAGCCGGATGTCCCCACCCCAATAAACTAGTTTTTATTAGAGTTTATAACTTTCACAACTAGATGGCTCACATAGTACTGCGTAGTTTGTTAAAACTGTGTTATTTAGTAAAACCAAAAGTTTATTTACTAAATCGTAACCCAATTTCAATAGTTTTGACATGACTCATCCCAACAAGACATGTGTTTTTTTACCTCTCGCTAAGAGAGGTATTGGATTCATGCTAAAAATCGCATATCGTGTGTGTATGTGTGTGTGTGGAACGTTGGAAGGACGATTAATCAAAAACTATAAAACTTTATATTTGTTTAACTACGTATTTCCCAATCGGACATTCATGGGAAGATCTGAACAGGTTTTGGTAACAATTGGACAACCGGAAGTACCAGATTCTTGTAAAAAAAAATTCTAAACATTATTTTTTGAAAAAAATTCTTGGTAATATTAAAGAAAATTAAATTCTCAATCTGACACATTTAAATTTTTTATTATATCTCGTATAGGTTTGGAGATATAGGATATAGTAATATAAAATAATCTATTGTAAAATAATAATCTCGTAGCCAAAAAAACAGTTGACATATTTAAATGTTTGTAATTAACAGATAAATGCAAAATGTCAGTGTCAAAAAATGGATTTTTCTAGGAAGTACGAGTACATTTAATATATATTATTGTATTATTAATTAAATATATATTTAAATTATAGGAATGTTAATATTACATATATCCTTTAGAAATATCGCTAATACCGTCAATGAATTTGAAGAATTATGAACATATTAGAAGAGTAGAACAAAATTACCCATAGAACGAAAGAAGATATACAATTTCAATTATTTGTGTGTACAAGAAATGTTAAATTCGTTACTTATAGGGCGCGAGCAGACATGTGACTTTGTTGGTCTTGGCAAGCAAATTTGTGGATCCGTATCAGAATGACAGCTAGTAGTTATTTACATAGATGTCACAAATGTCATATTTTTTTTATTAAAATTTGAAAATATTCTGATATCATGTTGTTTATTTGTTATCAATAGTATGGAATATAATCCAGCTGGATTTAGGAAATCATAATATTTTGAATGAAAACTTATGATACTTGACACCTATGTACATTATTACTAGCTGTTATTTTGACACGGGCCCCCATATTTGCTTGCCAAGGCTAACAAAATCACATAACTGCTCGCGCACTATGCAACATAAAATGAAAATGGCAAGAGGTATTGTACTGGCCACAACAGATTTTTTAAGATTAGCATAAGTCAAAATAATTTGTTTTTGTGATTTTACAACATATTTTGGAAATAAGAAGTTATTATTGCTACAAATATTTTAGAAATGCTTTAGACGGAAAATATAAGAAATTTCAACAATAAAATGGACAATAACTTTTATTTATATATTTCGTATAACCACATACTTATATACACATACTGCATATTTATTTATATAATATGTATTTTTTAATTTTCATAAAATTAAATATCAATTGAATACCACTTCAAACTTCAAGACAATATACAAAAATCTGATGTGGCCGACACAATAGGTACCTCCTGTTTAATCTAATTTCTACCTCTCGGTAAGAGAAATATTGGATTCATGCTAAAACTCGCATATCCAGATTTTATTGAATAAGCACGTTTTAAGGTCCCTACAATCCGATTTTAACATTTTTACGATGATGTCTGTGTGTGTGTGTGGATGTGTGTGTGTGTGTGGATGTGTGTGTGTGTGGATGTGTGTGTGTATGTATGTGTGTATGTATGTGTGTATGTATGTGTGTGGGATGTTGGAAGGACGGTTACTCAAAAACTATAAGACTTTATGTTTGTTTAACTAGGTACGTATTTCCCAATCGGACATTCATGGGAAGATCTGAAAAGGTTTTGGTAACAATTGGACAACCGGAAGTAGAAGATTCTTGAAAAAATCTTCTAAATATTATTTTTTGAAAATTTTTCTTGGTACTATTAAAGAAAATTAAATTCTCTATCTGATATTAAATATTTTATTATATATTCCATACATTTAGAGATAAAAGAAATATATTTAATATATAAAATAATCTGTGGTAATAAATTTTACAGTCGAAAGAATGCCATGGAAAATAGTTGAAAATTTAAAATGTTTGTAACTGACAGATAAATGTCAGTGTCAGAAATCTGAAGACATTACTGAAGATTTTTTCTGGGAAGTACATACATTATATTATTTCTTATTGTATTAATAGTTAAATATTTAAAATTATAGGTATATTACTCATACCCTTCAGAAATACTGTTAATGCCAACAATGAATTGGAATCATCTCGAAAAATTAGAAGAGTAGGACAAAATTTCTTCATAGAATTTATATATAAAAAATCTAAATATAAAGAATAGATGTAAGCGAGAATACAGCTTGAAGGAAGACGATATTGAAATGTTATAAATACAAGATGAAAGTGAAGATGGTCTCCACTCTGCAACGTAAAATACAGAAAAATTGTATCTCATCGAAATAATAAGTAATGAAAGAAAAATGTACTTGGAGAATCTCTTAATTCTTGATCTGTGACTATAATGGAGCTGACAAGTCTAGGTTGCAGGACTTAAATTTGTTTCAAACATTTGGGGACAATGTACACCAACACTGTAGACTAGAGTAACATTGCACTGCGAAAAAGCTATATCAAATTCTTCTCAAGTAAGTTGTACATATTGACAAAATTAAAATTACACATCGTTATAAGAATAATCGGAGTGCAATCTATCCATCACTTTATTAAAGGGAATTAATGTGTTATTTAGATACAACATGTATGAAAAAATAATATGTTAAAGAAGATATGTAAGAATAGATGCACAATCCAGATATATACATTTTAGACCGCCCAAAATTAATGTTTTTACTAGAAGAATATGAAGAGAAAGTAAACAAAAGAACGTTGTTCGAATTGAAAATCCCTGTTACCAGCTTAAAATTTATATATGGTAAACTCTACTTTGTAATTTATTGTACATAATTTATGGTAAAATATCCTATAGATTTTGTAAATATATGTGAAAATTGTTTTATGTTGAGACATGCTCTTATTGAATAATAAAGAAGTTTATACGTCATAGACTTATATGAATATATTATTTGTATTTTAAAAATATTCTTTGCTTTATGCATACAGCCAGGTAAAATATACGGCGAGAGGTTATGTGCTGGCCACATCAGATTTTTAATCGTGTACATACTTTAAATTAAATTTAAATGCCGGATTCGATCCCTACCGACGCCAAATATTTCGAATTGGTACAAAAATGACCCCTGTGGTGCACTCTCCACGCTAGCAATAAGTGCTCTAGAGGTGACACCTAATAAACGCCCGCACAGTACAAATATGTCATCATCATTACCGAAATCTGTGTACAAAGCAGATTGGCACAACCAGCAATGGATAATAAGCCGTGATGATATATTTATGTATTTACCTATATACTTACCTACAATATTTTTTTCGAATTAACAAATTGGCATACATTTATCTCTCTCCTTTGCAAAGGCTATAAGTGTGTGCGATAAGGATAAATATAACACGTTTGTCTTTCAAAATTCATATTGTTTCGACTAAGTGAGGACATTGGGCGGAACAAAAATCCGAATTCATACAATTCGTAGATAACCTTGATCGGACATCTTTCAAAATTTTTACTGTATATTCATTGCTGGCGTGAATAGTGCACCACAGGGGTCATTTTTGTGCCATTAAAAATTCTAAAATATTTGGCGTCGGTCGGGATCAAACCCGGTTCCCCAGATTCGCGTGAGGTGATGCCTGGTACACGCCCGCAAGGTACTAATACATCATCATTATTACCGACATCTGTGTACAAAGCAGATTGACTCACCCAGCTATGGGTAATATGCCGTGATGATTTTTTTTTATTATCTTACCTATATTTTTACATATTTACTTATGCTGGAAACTGTATTAAGTTCCTTTCCATATAATAATTGTTCTATTTACTATTTTCTTTTTAAAACGTTGTTGTGTATTATTCGTGCTACAATATGTGCAAAAATTAAGTCTAGTGTAAATACAATAAAGATGCTTTATTTGTAGTGTATGTCAATAATATACATATTAGGTAACATATCTTTATCATATTACTATTTAAGAGTGAAAAAAAATTGTTTGGTATAATGTTTAGAACGCATAAGTAGTGTTTTCCTTCCAACTTCAGAAAACACTTTTGTATGGTACTGTACGATCTGTGTATGTCGAAGCATGCGCACTATCTTGTTTGACGGTATGGCAACGTCTCAGTTAAACGTGAAAGCCGCGAAATTGGCAAATCGAATAAGATATAAAGGACAATTCATTAAACAAAATGTTCTTGATAAGAAACTTCATATTTTGGCATCGAACATATTTTATTAATTTACTGAATCAATATAGAATTAAGCTTTCCTTTGTATTTAAAACTAAACAAAAATTCCATGTATCATTCAATACAGTAATAAAGAAATGTTGTTTAAATTTACTTAAAAAAATTACAAGTTAATATAATTGTTGTAAAACGAGTACATAATAATTTATGTAAGAAACAAATTTCATTTATTACATTATACGGGATTAGCAAAAAAAACTTGTTATTCGCCCTTTAGCGTATGATTTTATTGAAAATTAAAAGGCAATAGTCATTTAAATTTGTTTTTACATACGAACCTTATGCAGAATGATGATAACCACGATTAAATAACTTTGAAAGTAATGATAAAAGTAATATTAAGTCTATATAATCGGTGAAAAAATGAAGGGTTCAACACGTACATACATTCTCTGCCTGAGCCTGAATCTACAGCGTTGCCAGGTCATTTCCCTCTATCCTTTCTTACCCTGTAAAAGTGAAAAATTTCAAGCTTTTTAAGCTATATCTCTATAAACAAAATGGTAAAAAAAATATTTTATTTTAATATTTGTCATTTACATATCTTTATAAGCTGAGATGTTTTTCAATCAAATGTGACGTACCGTTTTGAAGCTACAGTGAAAAATATGTCCTTTATTATGGCCTGATATAGGAAAGATGAACAAAAAGTGCTATCTTTAATTGCATTTATCTCAAATATGAGATGGTCAATTGATTTTAAATTAAGACAATGTGTAGATATTAATGTTCTGTACATAAGATTCTCATGAATCGTAATTCGCACGTATATACCTTAAAGTGTAGGCTCCGGGATTAAAATTATAACTAATTTTATAAATTTATCCATAAAATATATACATAAAGTAAAGAAAAACTATTTTGGGCTACCAGTAAAGTGCCATTTCCGGTTATGTGATTTACACCAAAATCTAATGGCTTCTTTCCATACAAGAGTATGGTAGAAATACAAGGTTTCAAAATTTTCTGAACGATAGTATTTGATTTAGAGCGTACACACACACATACACACACATACACATAATCATGAAAATGTTAAAAATGGATTCTAAGGAACTTAAAATGTGGTCATTTACCAAAATCTCGATATGCGATTTTTAGCACGATCCCTATACCTTCCTTGCCAAGGGTAGCGGGAGGTAAAAAACAATTTTTATTTAATATATTTTTTGTGCAACCGGCCGCGAAATAGGCATTTCGCAGCCGCAATATAGGCCACGAAATTGAATTTCGCGGTTGTTGATATGGCAACGGCCGCGAAATCCATTTCGCGGCCGCTGTCATGGTAGTGGCCGCGAAATTGAGTAAACAATCACTATGATTTTTTCAAAACTAATTGTTTTGTTTATCAAATGTCAATTCCATAGCTACCTTGAAAGCCAACTTTCAATTTACAGTGAAACTGTTTAAAATTAATAAAATTTGTAATTACATATTTTTTACGGTTGCACAAAAAATATTGTGTACACCTTGTCCGCGAAATCCTTTAGCGTCCTCGAGATTGTCTTGCCTCGGCCGCAAGCGGCCTCGGCGACAATTTTTCTCTCGGTACGCTAAACAGTGATTTCGCGGCCTTGATATACAAATAACTATTATATATAATGTTAAAATTTGTTCCCAGTTCCTTTTTGTATTATACAAGATTTAATTTCAACTTCAAGTTGCAATTTGAATTTTCCTCCCTCTCTATCCCCACTCTAATAGGGAAAATTTCCGTGTAGCGTCCGTTCCCACCATGCTTCAATCCCCTCGCCAAGAATTACAGTTTAGACTCCCTTCATATTTATTTAAACCTCCATGTATCTTATAGAAAAAAAATTAGTAAATCTAATACATACTAGAATTTAGACGAAAAGAGTATAATAAAAACAGACTTAAAATATTAAGATTAAAAGAAAAAAATTCAAGAAAAATCAACGCCAACAAACCTAATTTCTTTAATTTCCTTTGTCATGTTTAATTTAATTGTAGGCAGAACTTCGCTCAAGACAATTAGACCTCCTTTCAAAGTCATTACACCATCGTTAATTTCTGGATTTGGAACATATGTATAAGATTTCAATGATGAAATAAACTTGTCCATAAATAAAAACTTTTTGTGATCCTTTACACGAAATGTGAAATACTTTAGATTGTTTAGCTCTTCAATATTAGGCTCATTTAAATTTAATATATTTTCAATGAGTTTATTCAATGATATTTTGTTCTTGCAAAAATCTTCTATTTGTAATAATGTCACTACTGATCTGCAGTTTGGTACAGATCTCAAGAATATAAGAAGATTAGAAAGAACAACAAGTTCTTTTTGAGCATCTATTATTTTTGGATTTATAGTAATATATATAGTTGTTTTATATGTTTTCAAAATGTCTTTACGTTGCTCAACAGATAAATATTTTTCATGGTTTATTAATAGATTATAAAAACTGTTCGTTGTAAACGATTCATCAATATCAGATATAGTTATGATTTTTTCTAAATTGGACAATAGTTTCATGAACACATCTTTATTATTGGCAGTTATTATTTTTTCCAAAGTATTATTAATGGCAGCAAAAAATCCTTCGATACAAAATGCTATATAGTTTTGTTGTACGAATTTACAACTCAAGCTGGATAATTCATATTTGTATCCAGATTGTATAACTTCAAATGTAGTTTGTAAGTCATGGTGATATTGCAATACTTGTTTTTCAATTATATCTTTAACTTTCTTTTCAACATCTTCACAATCTTGTACTAACATTTCTTCAAAAGCTCTCTGAACTTGCATTTCTCCTTTTTTTAAATAATTGTCACACAGTAAATGTTGTCCACATAGTTGATATGCCTTTGCTAGGTATCTGCACATATCCGATTTCTGAAAATGTTCCGTATTTTCATTTAACGTTACAATTTCTTCGGTATCTGTTATAAAATTTATTAAAAAAATTCCCAGAATATCAGTTTTAAATTCAGAAAGATCTTCACTGTAGAAATCAAAATTTTCATAATCAATTTTTCCCAAGTTCACTAAAACTTTGGCTTTTTCAGTTACATTTTCCGAGTTGTTGAGTTTATATTCAAGTTCAATATAAACATTGTCTATAATTGTTTTAAAATTTGTGGCTTCGGTGAAAAGAGCTTCAGTTATTGCTCTCTCTTCTTCAGTAGATCTGATGCCTTCTAATTTACTCAAACATTTTTCTATTAAAATTCTAATGATATCTAAGTTTGTTTTATGTTCTTCAAAATGTTTGTACAATAGAAGAGCAATTCTGTAATAAAAGTCTGAAAAACTATTGCAATATTGAAAGTAATTCCAAGTTCTAGCATTAAAATTAATGTATTCACGCTGATCCTGAAATGATTTCTGGACTTTTCTGGATACTTCTGATAACCATATTGGACATTTCACCGAAGATAGTTCTTCGATGGCTTCAAATTGCTCCATCAGATCCAAATATTGATTTTCTCTCATGATGTCTTATGGGAATATCTGGAATAATATAAAAATATTAAGATACAATTTTAAAAAATCTGATGTGGCCAACACAATACCTCCCGTTTAATTTAATATTTATTCATGTAAATACTTAAAATTAAATTAAATTTAAATACCAGATTAAATCCCGACCGACACCTAATATTTCGAATTTTAAATGACACAAAAATGACCCCTGTGGTGCACTCTCCACACCAGCAATAAGTGCTCGTGAAATAACACCTGGTAAACGCCCACAAGGTACAAATATGTCATCATCGTTACCGAACTCTGTGTACAAAGCAGATTGGCAGACTCAGCAATGAGTAATATGCCGTGATAATATATTGTGACGTGCGCCCCTGGGAAAAGAGTATACAACGCCGCAACTGACAGAACGTTCCAGAGCGATGACGCAATCCCCGGCGCCGCAGCGGCTAGAGGTTAATTCCGCCGTGACCTCATTCCTTTGTATACAGGTCATTGTCGCTTCCGAGTCTTCTAGAATGTTATAAGCGGTATAAATACCGGCCGAAAGAAAGCGGAGGGACAGTCTCGTATATACAAGCAACCAGAAATGAACTCAGTGATATAAATAAACAGTTTACAAGTTGTTAACATAAATAAATGTAGTTATATAAATAAGTGTAGTGATATAAATGTTTGTTAGATAAATTATCGTAGTGTTTAAGCATTTAATAATATTCTTAGTGTTTATAATTATTTAATCATAGTGTTAGTTGTTTTTATTATCTTTTAATATTTAGTCTTAATTATTCATCGTTTAATAAACATATTCTTTTAGTTAATAATATTTGTCTGTTTTACACTTCACCCATATAAATAAAAACGTTACAATATTTATTTTATTTATTTATATATTTACCTATATTCATTGCTGGCGAGGAGAGTACACCACTAGGGTCAATTTTGTGCCATTTAAAATTCTAAAATATTTGGCGTCGGTCGAAATCGAACCTGTTATCCTGATTCGCGTGAAGTGACGTCTGGTAAACGCCTGCACGGAACAAATATGTCATCATTATCACCGATATCTGCTTACAAAGCAGATTGGCTCACCCAGCAATGGGTAATATGCCGTGATGATATATTACATATTTTTATTATCTTACCTATATTCCTACATATTTGCTTATGCTGGAAACTGTATTAAGTTCCTTTCCATATAATTATTGTTCCATTTTAAAACGTTAATATTATTATTTGAAATGATTAGTTTGTTGACAGTGACATATATCTGCCAGTTACAAACATTTGAGATCTGAATTGTGTAACCATGTGTATGAGTTGTGTTTAAAGCGTAGGGTCCGGGATTAAAATTATAGATAGTTTTTTAAATTTATCCATAAAATATATAGAACAAGTATTAATGCAAACCTGTAGAAAATCTAATAATCTTTGATTTATATATAACATAAATCTCAAAAAAATAATATGTAAAGGTATTTTTCGAAGAAAAACTATTTTGAGCTTCTAGTAAAGTGCCATTTTCGGTTATCTGATTTACTCCAAAATCTAATGGCATCTTTCCATATAAGAGTAAAGTAGAAATACAAGGTTTCAATTTTTTCTGAACGATAGTATTTGAGGATACACACACACACACACACACAAACACGCACACACACACACATACACACACACACACACACAAACACACACACAGACAGACATCATGGTGAAAATGTTAAAAATGGATTCTAGTGACCTTAAAAACGTAGTCATTTACCAAAATCTCGATATGCGATTTTTAGCACGATCCCTATACCTCCCTTATCAAGGGAGGTAAAAAATTAACGTGTGGAAAATAAAAATATTACCTTAATTTCTTGGCAATACCTCATTTCATATAATTAGAAGTAGCATAACGAGACACTTAAATTTTTAAGAACTAAAAATTCCCCCTAATTAAGGGAGATCTAACGGAAAAAATAAAATGAAACATAAATACTTGTTAATAACTTTATAAATAATGTTCTATTTGATTTGCATCCCAAATAATTCAAATTGTCAGATAGCAGTTTTTGTTTATATATATATATATATATATATATATATATATATATATATATATATATATATATATATATATATAGCCATAAAAAATAAAATTTATTTAAATTTCAATAATTGAATTTTTCTCAATATTTTTGTTATATAAGGATATAAAATTATTACATGGTTGAATTCAAAAAAATATTGCATCGAACAAGCCTATCAAATATATACCATTCCATTTGAGAACCACTGATTTAAAAGAAAACATCTTCAATAAGTGAATGTCCGCCTCGATTTACTGAAACTTTTATTTCAATGATTTTTTACCTCTCGCTAAAAGAGGTATTGGATTCATGCTAAAAATCGCATATCCAGATTTTAATGAATAAGCACGTTTTAAGGTCCCTACAATCCGATTTTAACATTTTTACAATGATGTCTCTGTGTGTGTGTGTGTATGTGTGTGTGTGGGTGTGTGTATGTGTGTGTGTGTGTGTGTGGTGTGTGTGTGTGTGTGTGTGTGGTGTGTGTGGTGTGTGTGTGTGTGTGGATGTATGTGTGTGGATGTATGTGTGTGGATGTATGTGTGTGTATGTATGCGGGATGTTGGAAGGACGATTACTCAAAAACTATAAGACTTAATATTTGTTTAGCTACGTATTTCCCAATCGGACAATCATGAGAAGATCTGAAAAGATTTTGGTAACAATTGGACAACCGGAAGTAGCAGATTCTTGAAAAAAAAATCTTCTAAATACTATTTTTTTTCTAGGAAATATTAAAGAAAATTAAATTCTCAATCTGACACATTTAATTTTTTTATTATATCTCGTATAGGTTTAGAGATATAGTATATAATAATATAGAATAATCTGTTGTAAAATAATAATCTCGTTGCAGCTGTCATTATTATTCATAGCTGTCATTCTAACACGGGCCCCTATATTTGCTTGCGAAGGCCAACAAAGTCCTATGCAACATAAAATGAAAATGGCGAGAGGTATTGTGCTGGCCACAACAGATTTTTTTCTATTCCCAATAATAAAGAAAATAATCGAGCTGGCCACTTTTCTTAAAACACCCTGTATATTATTACCTCCCGCTAAGAGGGGTATTGGATTCATGCTAAAAATCGCATATCTAGATTTTAATGAATAAGCACGTTTTAAAGGTCGTTACAATCTGTACCCCTCCAGGAAGCAGCTACAGCTACAATAATTGGTAATTTATTACCGATAAAATCTAGAGATACATACAAACATGCTATCATCAATTTATGGACTGGAGAAAAAGTAAGAATGCAAATTCATATATGCATCACAATACCTCTCGCCATTTATCTATGGGGTCTCGTTGCCGCGTGCCTGATGTCTGGTCGCGAATCTGGGGAATCCGATTCGATCCCGATCAACGCCAAATAATTCCAATTTTAAATGGCATAAAATTAACCCTTGTGGTAAACGCCCGCACAATACAAATATGTCATCATCATTACCGACATGTGTGTACAAATTAGATTAGCACACCCAGCAATGGATAATATGCCGTGATAATATATTTATTTATTTATTTCTTTATTTAAATACATATCTGCATATTTACTGATGCTAGAAATTATGTATTTTAAGTTACTTTCCATATAACTATTGTTCTATTTAAATTTTCCTTTTAAAACGTTACTATTATTAATTTAAAATGATTATTTTTTTGACAGTGACATTTATCTGTCAGTTACATACATTTGAGCTGAACTATGTAACCGTGGAGATGTATTTAAAGAATAAGTTCGGAGATATAATTTTTATATTACTTTATAAATTTATCCATAAAATATATAGAAAAAGTAGTAAAGCAAACATGTAGAAAATGGAATACTCTTTAATTTTTTTAATAACAAATTGCGAAAAAAATACATTTAAAGTATTTTTTGAAGAAAAACTAACTTGAGCTTGAAGTAAACTGCCATTTCCGGTTATCCGATTGCCACCAAAATCTAATGACTTCTTTCCATATTAGAATAAGGTAGAAATACATGGTTTCAAAACTTTCTGAAGGATAGTATTTGAGTTAGAGCGTAAAGAGGATCCACACACACACACACACACACACACACACTCACACATATACATACATACATACACACAGGCATCATCGTGGAAATGTTAAAATTGGATTCTAGGGACCTTAAAACGTGGTCATTTACCAAAATCTCGATATGCGATTTTTAGCACGATCCCTATACCTCCCTTACCAAGGGTAGCGGGAGGTAAAAATCCGGAACTTTACACTGGATATTGTTTTAGACTTAGACGTACCTTACCTCTGCAACGATGTTAATCGATGCAGGAGCTGACATAACAACAAACTTTGAGGAATTTTAACTCAATATCTAGAAGGTTTAAAAGAAAAAGTTATTAAGAAATATTGTTGCACTCGATGAGTTCTATAACAAGCAGATTCCTTCGCAATAAATGTATATGCTTAATCTCAAAATAGTTATTCAGCTCATTTTGCGTCATCCTGCACTTGTAGCAAAAGTTCAACGTTCAAGTAAGCATCTTGATTCGATAAAATTTATACTCCACAGCGCGTACATGAACCTACATTTTATATTACAAGTGATTTTTAACCAAAAACTATTCTAAGACCTAAATAAACGTTGAAAAATTTCCCTATAAATCAGGGAGAACATTTTCAAGTCACTATGACCGCTAGTATGAACTGTGATTAAGGATGATTAGCGAGCATTTGATTAGCCTTGTTTTATCTCTGTCAATCGTTTATAGATTATTTTAGAGAAAAATATTTCAAATAAAAGTTATAGACAAATTAATTCTACGCATTTTTTATTTGAACTATTTTTTCTAAAATAATCCATGAACGATTGAATGAGATAAAACAATGCAAATCAAATGCTCGCTAATCACCCTTAATCACTTGTTCATACTAGCGGCCTTTGTGTTCGGTGAAAATCGCCTTCTTATCTGCAAGTGCGGAGAACAAATGCAGTCGGATTTCCACTTGTCTTCCATCAGCGCCTCTACCGCCGCGTCGAGAAACTATCGGTAGAGGGATATAAGACCTACGGCCGTTTTTACCTTCATTACCTATAGGTAAGGAAGGTATTGTCTTTGGTCAAAAAATTCGGTGGTGAGTTTTCATTGAATAAGCACGTTTTAGAGTCTTTACAATACGATTTTACTATTTTTACGATGATGTCTGTGTGTGTGTGTGTGTGTGTGTGTGTGTGTGTGTTCGTATGTGCGTGTGTGTGTGTATGTGTGTGTGTATGTGACCGCGGTTTCGGCCGCGATATCTCCAATACTAGAATTTCAAAAATTACAATTCTTGCGTATTCCTCTTCCTTACAACCATATGCAGACTTGATTAGATTTTAGTTATAATTGGTCAACCGGAAGTAACCTCATTTGAAGATTTTAACAGTTTTTCTTGAAAAACTCAGTTAAATGTTATTATAACTTAAAGAATATATTATTGTATATACGATTTGATTGAATTTTATATTTGATATTCAACAGATATAGAGTTAAAGTAGAATAAAGATAATAAATTTCATAATTCAGCCAGCTATGCTAACTTAACCATGGAAACTGCTAATATATTCAGGTAATTCAAATTGACAGATGTCAGTATCAATAAAATGTAAATGAATGAAAGAATAAGGGAAGTAACTCTAGTGTTAGAAATTTCTAGATATAAGAGAGACGATTACATTGGTTTGAACATGTCATGAGGAGAGATGAATGTATTGGAAGAATAATGAATAGCTTATAACAGAAGGTGGAAGAAACATAGAAAGACAAAATAATATAAGATGAATGGAGAGTAAAGGAACTGAATGAGGACGACACACAAAACAAAAATTAGTGGAAGAAGAAAATAAAAAATAGCGACCCCCTAACAAATGGGAAAAACTAAAGTAGAAGAAGATGTTAGTGTCAAGTACAATTCGCGTAGTTTGTTTATGAAGTAATTTAACTGGAAATATTTGATCTTTTGCAAAAAAAATTATGTGTAGAGCGCGTGCAGTGACGTGACTTTGCTGACTTTGGCAAGCAGATATGTGGACCCGTGTCAAAATGACAGCTATTAATTACGTCCATAACTGACAAATGTCATAATTTTTCATTCAAAATTTCATGATTTTCTTATTTCATGTGGTTTGTAGCGACATCAAATTATCCTAATCCTCGGGAAAAAAGAGTAACAATAGCCTAAGACGATTAGGATAATTTGATGTCGCTACAGGTTTATTTATTATCAGGGGTGTGGAATTCAGTTGCCGAGAAAAGGAATCATAAAATACCAAAAAAAAAAGAAATTTTAAATGAAAAATTTTGACGTGAGGATATGACCCGCAAAACACAAATGAATGGAAGAAGAAAATAAAAAATAGCGACCCCTAACGAATGGGAAAAGCTAAAAAAGAAGATGTCAGTGTCAAGTGCCATTTGCATGAAATGATATTACTGGAAATTTAGAATCTTTTGCAAGAAAATTTATGTATGGAATTTGTACATAATACACAGGATTGACGGAAGGTATTGTGCTGGCCACATCAGATTTTTTACACAAAGTTTTCAAATTGAAAATGGCTTTGATAAACTTCAACTGTAATAGCTTATAAATGGATCGTGAAAATTTTCCCTCAAAATGTGAAGATAATTCATAGATGAGATTAATTTTATTTAGGTTGGCAATCCGGTCAAACAAAAATACTTGAAAATCTAGATTTTTTTCTTTATTAGTAATTGTGGGTAATTTCTCGACTGTGATGTGGAGTAGGTGTTAACAATTACTTGAAAGTTCAGTCAAACAGCATTTAGTGTTACTATACCAACGTTTCGGTACACCCTTGCACCTTCTTCAGGGTCTAAAACAATTATACAACAAAAATGTAATACAAAATAACATGGACATCATCACACTTAAGGCCGGTTGTTCCATCTATAGTTAAATATTCGGTTAAAATTTATTCTATTGATAACTTCAATTACGTTGTTCCACTTTTGGTTAAAAGTTACCAGTAAGATAAATTTTCGTTAACAGTCAGTCAAACTACCAGTTAACAGTTTTATCCAAAGAATATCGTACCGAGTGCATACGAATGGAAACACGAAGGGAAGAGAAACGGAACATATGGTATGGAACGTTTGTATTGTTTTGATGATATAAGCTGTTTGTTAATATTAATAATTATTATAACAAATCAGTACAACAGTGATGATAAAGTATTGGATTTAATTTTTAATAATATTAATTTTCGAAAACAGTATACAGTGCGAGAAAGATAATTTTGAAAAATGGGATGATTCACAATTTTTTGAGGTTTCGAATGTCAAAGAATACAGTTCTTTATTATGTTAGATAAAATTGAAGACCAAAATTGTTCTTATCTATTAGGTTTAAAGAAAGCATAATTTAAGAAATAAACACTTGTTTGTCTTCGATATGCCAGTTGTTGATAGCTTTACGATTTTATGCAACAGGGTGTATATCGTGGATACTGGCCACAACTAAAACTAAAATAATTTCTAATTGATTCCAGATGATGTATTTTTTCTTTCCAATAAACGGAATCTGTCTTCCTGGACTCAATTATATTTTTATATTTGTGGACTAATTTATTTAAATTGTTATATCCGCGGTATTATCTATAATTTTCAACACTCATTTTTGCAAGTCGTATTTATCATTTTTTTTAAACGTTCAAACTGTGGTTTAAACTACAACTGCACCAAAACAAGCGAAAAAGTAACGAAATATCTATTAAAATTGTTACAGCCAAGTTGCCAACTTTTCAAAAATAACTCTAACCTAACACAATTTTAATCTTTCTGATAGCAATCTGCCATCCGGAGAATAAAACATCATGGAGCAACACAAAAATTTTATTCTGTAGTTAAGAAGGTAGAATAAAATTCTCTAATAGATAGTAAACTGCTACTTTATCTGAACTTGGAACAACCAGGCGTAAAACGACGTGGTGGGTGGAAATCAACCGAAATAGCAGAAAGCAATATACATAATTCTATAAACAGCAGAATAAATACTGCAAACAAAATAAATAGGTAATTGCGTAATCGAACCAGAAACTTCTTCAAAAGAAGGTTCCTCTACAATATCATCTTCAATTAATGAAACTACTACATCAAATTTATGTAATACTCCAAATTCCATTTTTCATAACTGTACAAATAATATTACTATCAACATTTCAAATGATAAGGAAGATAAAAATTGATAATTTTAAATTGAATTTAATATATTATCATGAATTACATGTATACGTAAATATGACTTTATTCAAGTGTTTTGTTGGTTAGATTAGGCAATATTAGGCTAAGTTAAGTTGTGTAATTTTATAATAAGATAAAATTTAATTGTTCATTAATTTCTTGTATAATATAAATGTTATAAATACAACTTTATTCAAATTATTTTCTTGGTTATGTTTTTATAAATTCAACTTAATTTATAGTCGCATAGAAAGTATAGTCTGAAACATGTTAGGAACGGCTATTTCGCACTCGTGGATATCTTACAATCACCTACGGCTCGTGTAACATACTGTAACGTAACCCCCGCGGCCGCCGCCGCCGCGCTACCAGGCGCCTCGGTGTCTGTGCGCAGCGAACTTGTTAGGACTAGTCGCGGAGACTAATCTATTGTGTCATGTTGTTTACCTCTAGATGTTCTCTAGGAGGTTCCAGAGATAATCTAGCCAGGTATATATAACCCACCGCCAAAGCCAGGGTACATTCTGTATTATAGAACTAACGAGTAAAGAACTCTGATATAAATAAACGTTGTGAATAGTTGGTGATATAAAAACAAGTCGACAAGTGAACATAAATTAGTGTCATAAACAGTAGTGTTAATTAGTTAAATAAATAATCTTAGTGTTTAAGTGTCTTATAATATTCTTAGTCTTTAAATTAGTGTTAATATTTGTTAATCATAGTGTTAGTTACTTTTATAATCTTTTAATTATATTTCTAATATTTATTCATCGTTTAATAAACGTATTCTTTTGGTTAATAATATTTGTCTATGTTTTACACTTCACCCATATAAATAAAAACGTTACAATACTTACCACTCGTGCTGAATATGCTTCATTCCAAACTTGTTACAGAATATACTATTTATAAGTCAATAAGTAACACAAAACAGTGTATATATAGTATTTAGTAAATATGTATATTTCTTATTTTTAAATAATAATTTTTAAAATGGGTGAATTTTTATATTAACCTTAAAACAATAAATATTATTATTTATAACATAACTATTTAGTTAAACACAATATTTAAATTTAATATGTACAATAATTATTGTTAACATTATTTTGCAATTATAATAAAAAAATCGCTTACCTATTACAAAAATGTTACATTATCACAATAAAATATATAGAGGAATCACAAATTATAAGCACGAATGACTTTTCAATTGCCTGCGCGTACTCTCCAATCAGAGTACAGAGAAAGAATGCGCAAAATGCAGTTTCAAGTCCGCGGATCCAACTTATATGAATACCAAGCATATCAGTGGTACTCAACATTTTAATCTATAACCTACAGTAATGTTGTTCATTGTGTTGAAACCAGAGCTGGGCAGTTTTGGTAATTAATACCTAATTAAATTACTTTTTTCCAAATTGTAATTTGTAATTAATTACATTGTAAAAAAAATGTACTCAATTTTGAAATTTTTTTTTTCAAATATTAATTACTATTTTGAACCAACAAGTAAGGGATTCCCGGGATACGGGCGTAGCATAGTTTATCTGCGTTGTGGGTGTAACAACAGGTTACAAATGCAACTTGTCATGCGCGTTGGGACGTACGACGTACTTTGGACTTTAACTTAAGTTATAATTTATTATTTTTTCTGAATCCTAATAGTAATAATATACTTTTCAAGGAATTTGCAATGTCTTCATATAGGGTTTCATATAAATCAGTATAAAGTATTTTTAATAACCAGATACACATATACATATACAGGTGAGTCTAGGAAGATGCCCATACTTTCAATATATTTATTACAAGTAATTTCGATTTTTTTTCTACCCAAGCTCAGCCTGTATATAGGTAACTTGTGTTACGGAAAATCCAAATCACTTTAAAACATTTGCATCCCACTATATGAAGTGTCATTTTCATATCTACCTGGGAGTGAGGCAGGTTTTCCTACCCTAAACAGATATTAGTGCATCGACCTTTTAAAAAGGAAGAATTGTTCAACCTTCGAGTTGCATATAAATTCAATCCAAAAAGGTAGCTACGACTACATCAAAATTTTACAGTCAATATTCTTTATAAATTTGTTTACTCTTATTATTTTTATTTATGTTGTATATCATATTAAACAGTGTAGTGTTATTTTTTGTTTTTTTTTTATTAATGTAAGGTGAAAGATATTTTTTAGTAAAGTAATTATTTTTAAATGTAATTTGAATATACTTTGGTTAAAGTAATTGTAATTGTATTCAATTACTTTTCGAAAGTAATTTGCCCAGCTCTGGTTCAAATTCATAGAAAATGGGAATATCCACTATTCTTTAATGAAATTTCATCTACATTAAAAGCGGTCTGCAGTTCTAGAAAGTATTAATTTAGTTAAGCCGTAATATGAGGGACGTCCTAAAATTAAATATACAAAGGCACTGGTGGCCTGGGGAAATTTTGTTTCGGAAAGTTGGCACTACTGTCGTGTTCGGTTATTGAATCATTCGGGCGAAGCGCGATTCTGTTTTTGAATATTCGGGTTTTGAATGATTCTGTACGTGCATTATTCTGGTTTTGAGGAGATGAAGACATTCCCTGTAAATACAAAACATTTGAAATTAATTTGAACACAATAATTTATCAAAATGGTACAACGTTACGCCGTGTGTGGTGCCACTTGACACAGTCTCTCTGTAAATGTCGTTTGTGATGGTAATTTTAGTGACATTTGCAATTCAATGAAGTTGGCCATATGGTAAATAGCGACCTAATAAAAAATATTTTTTATCACAAAAATTAATTAGATTGATATTTGGGCAAAATTTTCAAGCGAAATGAATTATTTAAATAAAAGGAATATTTCTGAACAGAAATCTTACCAATATTTCCAACATAACACTAAATTTGAAAACATGGTTTTTCGCGGAAGTTATTACAATTACAAAAAAATATTCAG
This sequence comes from Harpalus rufipes, assembly GCA_951394225.1. NCBI lineage: Eukaryota > Metazoa > Arthropoda > Insecta > Coleoptera > Carabidae > Harpalus > Harpalus rufipes. The sequence goes on along the minus strand of OX596290.1, from coordinate 10,051,149 downwards.
ATAAAGTTTTTAGTACCAAATGTAATTTTTGTAGATATTATAACTTTTGTACTTTAAATGGAATACCTGTAGACGGTCGAACCTAAAGTCAGTGGCATAGGGTTCCACGCACGTTACAGTAGTGTACTGGTCACAGGCACAGCAGATTTTTATTTTTTTTTAATTTAAAGAATCTGTCGTTATTGTATTGACATTCTTTCCCACCTATATATTTGTTTCGTAGAGGCACCCCAAAAATAAATAAAAGACAATAAAAGATAGCTAAAAGTAACAAACAAATAACACTGGTACCATTTTATAATATTACAGAAATATTTATTTGTATTTAATTTGGAATATATTTTGCCGTACTTTCCTCATACATTTTTGAGTGCTCCACTCAAGAATGTCTGAAGATAAAGTCAATCGCTGTTCAAAAATCCAGATGTGATAAAAATGTATATATATATTTAAATGGATAAAATTCAATAAAATACGATTAAAAGGATTAAGCGATTAAAAATATTAATAACATTTTTAATTTGTACTATTTAAGGTACAGTAAAATTTTTTTAAGATGTCCGATCAAGGTCATCTTCGAATTGTATGAATTAAAATTTTGACAAATTCAGTAGCGTCGTTTACTAAGTTTGTATGGGGGTACATTACATAATGTTATTTATTATTATATATGTAAAATATAAATATATATTTAATGAATTTTATTTTTAATAATCAAAAAATTCATGGTAATGTGTATTTTTTTCGCATACCTATCATAAATTGCTCTCCGAATAGCTTCCTTCTTAAAATCACTCAGATCTTCTGTCGCGTCTTCTTGGTCTTTTCTTGCCAGACGACTGTAATTCTTCATTCTCGTTCGCTCTCTTCAGTACTCTTGCTTGATATTTTTAAAGCTTCTGCAACCCGCTAAAAATAACCGCTTATTCTTATTACTCAAATTCAGATTTCTCTGAACAGAACTAGTCACAACGTGAAACTAAATTATGGATATTACACACCTGATTAACTGAATGTATATTTTGAAGAGGCCCTCCAATGGAGACTTATACAATTCAAATATTTTGGTCGCCATCTAGTGTGTAAAAAAATATTTAATAATTAGTTATGTAGTGAGCAAGATTTAGCTCCAAGTTTGACGTTTATCACGTGATCCATATTTGGTCCCACGTGATCACAACAACCATTGTTTGAAAAGAAACATGAATATGTCTGAGACTGAACACGGAAGTTGAAATGATTAATATAAATTGAATATGAATTAGTAATGTGATAAAAAAGAAAGTTTAATTATGTACAAAATAACAATAAAATTACGCAAACCTATGTTTGTAAAGTGGACAAACATAATCAAACTTATTTTGGAAAAACAAGTACAGCAACTCAAGCAACTTTAATAAAGCTGTCTACTAATAAAGAGACACAAGTTTATATTAATGAAAACACATATAAAAATTGATAATAAGCAGAACAACTCCACACAAACAGAAATAAAGATTAATAAGCAAAGTAGTACCCAAATAGTCAACAATTATTATGTAAAAAAGTTATTTGGTGCTGTAGAGACATCGAGAAATGAAACTAAATTTGTCAATAATTGAATACAAAATTATATTTATGAAGCAATGATGCTGTAATATATATATATATATATTTCACCGGCTTATCAGTAGAACATTTTAATGTTCTATATGATTTGTTAAATCCCACAGTTATGCCAAAGTTAAAATACAGATATTTCCAAAAAACGCCAAAGAAAACTAAATTTAATAATTTAACATCCAGAGACAAATTATGTATGACTTTAATAAGATTAAAACGTGGATATAGACTAAAAGAAATTTCACTATTTTTTCCGTCTCTCTCAACAGTGGAATTTGTAGTGTTTACATGGATTCAGTTCATGTTTTTTCAAATTGAAACGATGAAATCGAATTTGTTTTCCCTCCGTGAGAATCAGAAAGATTCGATTCCGCAATGTTTCATTAATAACAATCACTACACATAATAACTTAACCAAACTTTGCTAACTAAATAACAAATTAAGAGATCAACGGGGAGGTGCTGAAGAGGGAAAGCATTTGATCGACCGGGCCATGGTATATCACCTCGCTCTTTCTAAAAATTTCTTGTCCCTTTCTAAATTTTGTGGAGGGAGGTCTGCTGCCGATCCGCCGCCGATGACGTCAAAATCATAAGTCCCCATTGCTTCTTCACGTTCGAAATAATTATGCAAGTTTAGTAGCAATTCTTGAGATTGCTTTCTCAGTGTTCTTTTGTTTTTGATCATATTGGTACAAGAAATGTTCAATACAAATTACAAAAAAATCCAAATTCAAATATGTGATAAATCAAAAACTGACACTGACAGAAAATAACAAATGCACGGCTATGGATCGAGTAAATATATATGAAATAATAAATCAACTTACATCGAACCTACGATACAGCGACAATGTTGAGAACAACGAGCATCGTTTTAAAATGGCATGTCGAAACTTAGTCGAAACAATATAAATTTTTAAAAGACAAGCGATTTATATCCAACCTTTTTGCGCGCGTGTCTTTGAGTGAGATTAATATTTACCAACTTGTTAATTCGTTTATGATATAGATGACCTTGATTGGACATCTTTTAAAAAAAATACTGTAACTAGTTAAAAAAAAGCATACCCAAGTAACATTGGTCGCATTCATAAGATCACACAGTTACCGCTACGCTACTTCGTCAACTGTTGGGAACTTATAAATGTACATGCTACATGCAATCCAACCCGTCTAACTGACAGTTAAAAAAAGGCGAGGTTAGATTTCAATTATTGTCTGTTTTATATTTTTATTAGTTAGGATAATTTGAAATTAGCTTTCATTAGTTTTTAGATAATAAATATGGATACTTGTCACATGTCAAAACACACATAACCCACCTTAGTAGCCAAGTAGCATACGCTCCCAAAAAGTAGCGTATTTTAAAAGCGCTACAAAACATGGCCGACCGTTCTAACCGTAGCATAAAAGTAGCGTTGAATTTGTAAGATATATCGGTAACTGTTCCACAACTGTTACGTCTTATGAATGCGACCATTGACCGACGGTCGACCAAAAAGTGACGCCAATTTTAGGTTGAATTTAAGTCATATACTGCCGTCTATTTTGACGCCTATGCGAAGTCACTGTGACGTTCTTTTTATCTTCCGTCACCTATAGGTAAGGAAGGTATTGTCTTTGGTCAAAAAATTCGGTGGTGAGTTTTTATTGAATAAGCACGTTTTAGGGTCTTTACAATACGATTTTACTATTTTTACGATGATGTCTGTATGTGTGTGTGTGTGTGTGTTCGTGTGTGCGTGTGTATGTGTGTATGTGTGTGTGTGTGTGTGTGTGTGTGTGTGTGTGTGTGTGTGTGTGGACCGCTTTTCGTGCACGATATCTCCAATACTAGAATTCCAAAAATTACAATTCTTGCGTATTCCTCTTCCTTACAACCATATGCAGACTTGATTAGATTTTGGTTATAATTGGTCAACCGGAAGTACCCTCATTTGAAGATTTTAACAGTTTTTCTTGAAAAACTCAGTTAAATGTTATTATAACTTAAAGAATATATTATTCTCTATACGATTTGATTGCATTTTATATTTCATATTCAACAGATATAGAGTTAAAGAATTATGAAGATAATAAATTTTATAATTCAGCCAGCTATGCTAACTTAACCATGGAAACTGTTAATATATTCAGGTAATTCAAATTGACAGATGTCAGTATCAATAAATAGTAAATGTATGAAAGAGTAAGGGAAATAACTGTAGTGTTGAACGTTTCTAGAAAGATATAAGAGAGAAGATTACATTGGTTTGAACATGTCGTGAGGAGAGATGAGTATATTGGAAGAATGAATAGCTTATAACAGAAGGTGGAAGAAATATAGAAAGACCAAATATAAGATGAAAGAAGTGAAAAGGAACTGAATGAGGACGATACGCAAAACAAAAATTAGTAGAAAAAGAAAATAAAAAATAGCGATCCCCTAACAAATGGGAAAAACTAAAGAAGAAGAAGATGTTAGTGTCAAGTGCAATTCGCATAGTTTTATTAAATAATTTAACTGGAAATATAGGATCTTTTATGTGTAGGGCGCGTGCAGTGACGTGACTTTACTGACTTTGGCAAGCAGATACGAATGTGGACTCGTGTCAAAATAACAGCTAATAATTACGTCCATAACTGACAAATGTCATAATTTTTCATTCAAAATTTCATGATTTTCTTATTTCATGTGGTTTATTTATTATCAGGGGTGTGGAATTCAGTTGCGGAGAAAAGGAATCATAAAATACCAAAAAATGAAATTTTGAATGAAAAATTTTGACGTGAGAATGACCCGTATGAATGGAAGAAGAAAATAAAAAATAGCGACCCCTAACGAATGGGAAAAGCTAAAGAAGAAGAAGATGTCAGTGTCAAATGCCATTTGCATGAAATAATATTACTGGAAATTTATAATCTTTTGTAAGAAAATTTATGTATGGAATTTATACATAATACACAGGATTGACGGAAGGTATTGTGCTGGCCACTTCATATTTTTTGGTCTGTATGTGTGTGTGTTCGTGTGGATGTATGTGTGTGTGTGTGTGTGTGTGTGTGAGTGTGTGTGTGTGTGTGACCGCGGTTTCGTCAACGATATCTCCAATACTAGATTTCCAAAATTACAATTCTTGCGTATTCCTCTTCCTTACAGCCATATGCAGACTTGATTAGATTTTGGTTATAATTTGTCAACCGGAAGTACCCTCATTTGAAGATTTTAACAGTTTTTCTTGAAAAACTCAGTTAAATGTTATTATAACTTAAGAATATATTATTGTCTATACGATTTGATTGTATTTTATATTTCATATTCAACAGATATAGAGTTAATAATAAAGATAATAAATTTCATATAAATTTCATAATTCAGCCAGCTATGCTAACTTAACCATGGAAACTGCTAATATATTCAGGTAATTCAAATTGACAGATGTCAGTATCAATAAAATGTAAATCAATGAAAGAATAAGGGAAGTGTTAGAAGTTTCTAGATATAAGAGAGATGATTACATTGGTTTGAACATATCATGAGGAGAGATGAATATATTAATAGAAGGTGGAAGAAACATAGGAAGACCAAATATAAGATGAAAAGACTGTATTGCAGAAGACTTGAGAGAAAAGGAACTGAATGAGGACGACACGCAAAACAAAAATGAGTGGAACAAGAAAATAAAAAATAGCGACCCCCTAACGAATGGGAAAAACTAAAGAAGAAGATGTCAGTGTCAAGTGCAATTTTGCAAAGTTTGTTTATGAAATAACTTTACTGGAAATATAAGATCTTTTGCAAGAAAATTTAAGTATAGGGCGCGTGCAGTGGCATGACTTTTCTGACTTTGGCAAGCAGATATGGAGACCCGTGTCAAAATGAGCAATTAATTATGTCCATAACTGACAAGTGTTATAATTTTTCATTCAAAATTTCATAATTTTCTTATTTCATGTGGTTTGTTTGATATCAGGAGTATGGAATTCAGTTGCCGAGAAAGGGAATCGCATAATATCAAAAATTTAGAATCTTTTGCAAGAAAATTTATGTATGGAATTTGTACATAATACACAGGATTGACGGAAGGTATTGTGCTGGCCACATCAGATTTTTTAGTGTTATTTCTGTTTATTTATTTAAATACCGACCTGTTACTAATGTTTTTGTATTTATATATTTGTTGTTCATTCCTGAAGAAGGCAGTAGTTAATACTGCCGAAACGTTGGTATTTAAAATTAAGAACAAATCTAATATAAAATTTAGTTTATATTTACGTATATGTATAATATATATTTTTATTTATGTATTGTCATTACCAAAATCGACGAATAGAAGCAGATTGGCACACCCAGATATGGGTAAGCCGTGGTGATATTTATATTTCATTTATTTGTAAAACATATTACATGTTTACATAATTATTAATGCGAAACAGAAACAATTAATGTTATATTTTTACCTCCCGCTACCCTTGGTAAGGGAGGTATAGGGATCGTGCTAAAAATCGCATATCGAGATTGTATGTGTGTGTGTGTGTGTATGGATCTTCTAGGCACTCTAACTCAAATACTTATCATTCAGAAAGTTTTAAAACCATGTATTTCTTTCTACCTTATTCTAATTTGGATAGAAGCCATTAGATTTTAGTGTCAATCGGATAACTGGAAATGGCAGTTTACTTGAAGCTCAAAATAGTTATTCTTCAAAAAATACCTTTAAATGTTATTTTTTCGCAATTTGTTATTATAAAAATTAAAGATTATTCCATTTTCTACAGGTTTGCATTAATACTTTTTCTATATATTTTATGGATAAATTTATAAAGAAAGTACTATTAAGTTTATCGGCGGTAATAGTAAACAAGGGTTAAGTTCAGAATATCTTCATTACAACACAGGAATAGCTATTCCTAGTTTATCACGAGTTTAACTATTGTTTAACCCACAAATGTATAATAATAAACATGGAATAAGACTTAACTCTAGAATAAACCCTCCATAAACGTCATTTTAACACAGGGTTAAGAGATATTCTCGGAATACCTAATCTGGGAATAGGAAATTATTTATTATTACTGCTGTATATCTCGGAACTTATGCTATAAACACCAGTCTATGGTTACACATTTCAACTCAAATGTTTCTAATTGACAGATAAATGTCACTGTCGAAAAAAGAATGATTTCAAATTAATAAAACTAACGTTTTAAAAAGAAAATTGTAAATAGAACAATAGTTATATGAAAATGAACTTAATACACATAATTTCAAATTAATAATAATAACGTTTTAAAACGAAAATTGTAAAGAGAACAATAGTTATATGGAAAGGAATTTAATATGCAGAATTTCTAGCATTAGTAAATATGCAGGTATATATTATATATATATATATATATATATATATATATATATATATATATATATATATATATATATATATATATATATATTATCACGGCATATTACCCATTGCTGGGTGTGCTATTCTGCTTTGTAAACAGATTTCGGTAATGATAGTGACATATTTATATCGTGCGTGCGTTTACCAAGTGTCGCCTCATCGCTGGCGTGGAGAGTGCAAAACAGAAGACAATTTTATGCCATTCGAGAATTCGAAATATTTAGCGTTGATCGAATCGGGTTCCCCAGATTCGCAACCAGACATCGGACACGCGACTACGAGACCCTATAGGTATTGTGACGTGCGCCCCGAGAGAAAAGTATGCATGCGCCGCTACTGATAGCATGTTCGCGAACAATGACGTAATCCCTTCGAAAGAACGTACCAGAGCGATAATACAATCCCCGACGCGCTGAGACAGGTTAATTGCGCCGTGACCTCATTCCTTTGTATACGGGACATTGTCGCTTTAGAAGAGTTCTAGAATGATAGGGACTGTATAAATACCGTCGGGAGAACAGCGGGAGACAGTCTCATATATACCAGTAACCAGATATGAACTCGGTGATATAAATAAACAGTTTAACAGTTGTTAATATAAATAAATGTAGTTATATAAATAAGTGTTGTGATATAAATGTTAGTTAGATAAATAATCGTAGTGTTTAAGCATTTAATAATATTCTTAGTGTTTATAATTATTTAATCATAGTGTTAGCTGTTTTTATTATCTTTTAATATTTAATCCTTTATCGTTTAATAAACGTATTCTTTTTATTAATAATAATTGTCTATGTTTTACACTTCACCCATATAAATAAAAACGTTACAGTATGTATTTAAATTAATAAAAATTAAATGGCGGGAGGTACTGTGTTGGTCACATCAGATGTATAGAAATCATGGATATACTAATTTTCAACAATTTAAACAAAACCTAGTAGTGCTTTAAAAAAAAAACTTTTTAAGAAATGTTGATAATACAAATGCAAATGTATAAATAAAAGGAAACATACTCATATAATATACAAACAAAAAATTATCTATAATTTTACGATTTTACACCTGAGCATTTCCTATAGCTCCAAAAATTCCACTTTCCTAAATTTGTTCTGGAAACAGATTCAGATACTTCATCTGATTTGGAATTATTGGTGTAAGTAATCATATACAGTTTGTTATTTAAAAAACGGGCCATATGTGTTTAACATGGACAATCAGTTTTTTCTTGCGTAAAACTTCCCAGTCAATTTTAGACAAAAATGTTTCAAATAAAAGTTGTAGATAATTAAATTCTACGCCTAATTCAAAAATACAAATAAATATGTTAAACGCCTATGGGCCACTTTTTACAACAAAAAGAGGCAGGACAAGTAAAATGTTAGTATTTTGTTTTTTCCTTCCGTCACCTTTAGGTAAGGAAGGTATTGTATTGTCTGGTCAAAAAATTCACTGATGAGTTTTTAGTAAATAAGTATATTTTACGGTCCATATAATACGATTTTACCATTTTTACAATGATGTCTGCATGTATGTGTGCGTGTGTGTTTGTGTTTGTGTGTGTGTGTGTGTGTGTGTGTGTGTGTGTGTCTGTGTGTGTGTGTGACGAAAGTTTCGAATCGCATAACTTCAATACCACGATTCCAAAAATTATATTTTTTTCGTATTCCTCAAGTTTACATCCAGAAGGACAACTGAGATTACATTTTGGTTATAATTGGTGGACCGGAAGTAGCCTCATTTGAAGATTTAACAGTTAAATTTGATTTATTGACATTTAACATTATTATAACTTAAAGAATATATTATTCTCTATACGATTTGATTACATTTTATACTTCATATTCAATAGATATAAAGTTAAACAATTTTGAAGAAATTAAATCTTATAAATCAGCCAGTTATGCCAAACATGGAAACTATTAATATATTCATTGACAAAAGTCAATATCAATAAAAAGTAAGTTAACGTGGCAGAGATGAGGATGTTGAAGTAGATATTGGGGAAGACACGGGAAGATAGGTAAGGCAATAACTCTAGTGTTACAAGTTTCTAGAAAGATACAAGAGAGATGATTACATTGGTTTGAAAATGTCATGAGGAGAAATGAAGAATATATTGGATGAATAGCTTAGTAATAGAAGGTTGAAGAAACAGAGGAAGACCAAAGATAAGATGGCAGGACTGTATTGCGGAAGACTGGAGAGAAAAGGAACTGAATGAGAACGATACGTAAAACAGAAATGAGTGGACGAAGAAAATAAGAAAATAGCGACCCCTAACGAATGGAGAAAGATAAAGAAGAAGATGTTAGTGCAAGTGCAATTTGTTTGTTTATGTAATAATTTTACTGGAAATTTAGAATCTTTTGCAAGAAAATTTATGTATGGAATTTATACATAATACACAGGATTGACGAAATGTATTGTGCTGGCCTGCTGGCCACAACAGATTTTGTCTTTTCTTTTTCCACTCATTTCTGTTTTGCGTGTCGTTCTCATTCAGTTCCTTTTCTTTCAAGTATTCCGCAGTACAGTCCTTCCATCTTATCTTTAATGCTCCTGTTTCATCAACCTTCTATTACTAAGCTATTCATTCTTCTTTCAATATATTCTTCATCTCTCCTCACGACATGTTCAAACCAACGTAATCGTCTCTCTAGTATCTTTCTAAAAATTTCTAACAGTAGAGTTATTTCCCTTATTCTTTCATTCCTTATCGTATCTTGCCATTCATTTACTTTTCATTGACACTGACATGTGTCAATTTGAATTATCCGTATATATTAGCAGTTTCCACGGTTAGCATAGCTGGCTGATTTATAACATTTAATATCTTTATAATTTTCTATATCTATAGAATATGAAGTATAAAATGCAATCAAATCGTATAGAGAATAATATATTCTTTAAGTTATAATAACGTTAAATGTCAAAAAACTATATTTAACTGTTAAATCTTTAAATGAGCGTACTTCCGGTTGACCATTTATAACCTATTCTGCTAGATGTAAACTTGAGGAATATGAAAATATTATAATTTTTGGAATCGTGGTATTAAAGTTATTCGATTCGAAACCTTCGTCACACACACACACACACACACACACACACACACACACACACACACACACACACAGACACACTTACATACAGACATCATCGTAAAAATGGTAAAATCGTATTATAAGGACTCTAAAACATGCTTATTCACTAAAAACTCATCATTGAATTTTTTGACCAAAGACAATACCTTCTTTACCTAAATGTGACGGAAAGTAAAAACTTACATTACTATATTTTGTGATGTTCTTATCTTATCGAAACTTATAATTCAGAGAATTTTTAAACTTTAATACAGTACTTGTAAATTTTTATTGACATTTAATTCATATATAATCATGTATAAGATTTTTTAGTATATCTAGCAATCTAATTAATTTTAAAAAAATATGTTATCATATGTTGCACTTAGACCGACTTAGACATTGACACAAATCAAATACTTATTTTACTTATGATTATTCTTATTTATCATAAATCAGTGTTTGATACGTTAATTTAGATGATTTTGATATCATAAATATATATGT
>OX596290.1:10033067-10035567 GCA_951394225.1 Harpalus rufipes | reverse complement strand
CACGGCATATTACCCATTGCTGGGTGTGCTATTCTGCTTTGTAAACAGATTTCGGTAATGATAGTGACATATTTATATCGTGCGTGCGTTTACCAAGTGTCGCCTCATCGCTGGCGTGGAGAGTGCAAAACAGAAGACAATTTTATGCCATTCGAGAATTCGAAATATTTAGCGTTGATCGAATCGGGTTCCCCAGATTCGCAACCAGACATCGGACACGCGACTACGAGACCCTATAGGTATTGTGACGTGCGCCCCGAGAGAAAAGTATGCATGCGCCGCTACTGATAGCATGTTCGCGAACAATGACGTAATCCCTTCGAAAGAACGTACCAGAGCGATAATACAATCCCCGACGCGCTGAGACAGGTTAATTGCGCCGTGACCTCATTCCTTTGTATACGGGACATTGTCGCTTTAGAAGAGTTCTAGAATGATAGGGACTGTATAAATACCGTCGGGAGAACAGCGGGAGACAGTCTCATATATACCAGTAACCAGATATGAACTCGGTGATATAAATAAACAGTTTAACAGTTGTTAATATAAATAAATGTAGTTATATAAATAAGTGTTGTGATATAAATGTTAGTTAGATAAATAATCGTAGTGTTTAAGCATTTAATAATATTCTTAGTGTTTATAATTATTTAATCATAGTGTTAGCTGTTTTTATTATCTTTTAATATTTAATCCTTTATCGTTTAATAAACGTATTCTTTTTATTAATAATAATTGTCTATGTTTTACACTTCACCCATATAAATAAAAACGTTACAGTATGTATTTAAATTAATAAAAATTAAATGGCGGGAGGTACTGTGTTGGTCACATCAGATGTATAGAAATCATGGATATACTAATTTTCAACAATTTAAACAAAACCTAGTAGTGCTTTAAAAAAAAAACTTTTTAAGAAATGTTGATAATACAAATGCAAATGTATAAATAAAAGGAAACATACTCATATAATATACAAACAAAAAATTATCTATAATTTTACGATTTTACACCTGAGCATTTCCTATAGCTCCAAAAATTCCACTTTCCTAAATTTGTTCTGGAAACAGATTCAGATACTTCATCTGATTTGGAATTATTGGTGTAAGTAATCATATACAGTTTGTTATTTAAAAAACGGGCCATATGTGTTTAACATGGACAATCAGTTTTTTCTTGCGTAAAACTTCCCAGTCAATTTTAGACAAAAATGTTTCAAATAAAAGTTGTAGATAATTAAATTCTACGCCTAATTCAAAAATACAAATAAATATGTTAAACGCCTATGGGCCACTTTTTACAACAAAAAGAGGCAGGACAAGTAAAATGTTAGTATTTTGTTTTTTCCTTCCGTCACCTTTAGGTAAGGAAGGTATTGTATTGTCTGGTCAAAAAATTCACTGATGAGTTTTTAGTAAATAAGTATATTTTACGGTCCATATAATACGATTTTACCATTTTTACAATGATGTCTGCATGTATGTGTGCGTGTGTGTTTGTGTTTGTGTGTGTGTGTGTGTGTGTGTGTGTGTGTGTGTCTGTGTGTGTGTGTGACGAAAGTTTCGAATCGCATAACTTCAATACCACGATTCCAAAAATTATATTTTTTTCGTATTCCTCAAGTTTACATCCAGAAGGACAACTGAGATTACATTTTGGTTATAATTGGTGGACCGGAAGTAGCCTCATTTGAAGATTTAACAGTTAAATTTGATTTATTGACATTTAACATTATTATAACTTAAAGAATATATTATTCTCTATACGATTTGATTACATTTTATACTTCATATTCAATAGATATAAAGTTAAACAATTTTGAAGAAATTAAATCTTATAAATCAGCCAGTTATGCCAAACATGGAAACTATTAATATATTCATTGACAAAAGTCAATATCAATAAAAAGTAAGTTAACGTGGCAGAGATGAGGATGTTGAAGTAGATATTGGGGAAGACACGGGAAGATAGGTAAGGCAATAACTCTAGTGTTACAAGTTTCTAGAAAGATACAAGAGAGATGATTACATTGGTTTGAAAATGTCATGAGGAGAAATGAAGAATATATTGGATGAATAGCTTAGTAATAGAAGGTTGAAGAAACAGAGGAAGACCAAAGATAAGATGGCAGGACTGTATTGCGGAAGACTGGAGAGAAAAGGAACTGAATGAGAACGATACGTAAAACAGAAATGAGTGGACGAAGAAAATAAGAAAATAGCGACCCCTAACGAATGGAGAAAGATAAAGAAGAAGATGTTAGTGCAAGTGCAATTTGTTTGTTTATGTAATAATTTTACTGGAAATTTAGAATCTTTTGCAAGAAAATTTATGTATGGAATTTATACATAATACACAGGATTGACGAAATGTATTGTGCTGGCCTGCTGGCCACAACAGATTTTGTCTTTTCTTTTTCCACTCATTTCTGTTTTGCGTGTCGTTCTCATTCAGTTCCTTTTCTTTCAAGTATTCCGCAGTACAGTCCTTCCATCTTATC